>BSUD01000007.1:3121920-3137266 GCA_033239045.1 Fagopyrum esculentum | reverse complement strand
ATGTATTGAGTCATAAAGTTTATATGTATTAAAAAATTTAATTATTAAAGAGTTTTATTTTTGATATGTAAAGTCAGTAAAAGTATGTTAGCTTTTCATTTCGATAATTGTTTTATAGTTTATGAATTTCAAATGAATCTCGTAGGGGAGGTCTGATCACAAATCCGCTAAACATTCAAGGCATATTATAACAATCATAACAAGTGTTTGCATGCAAGATTTTGATCAAAGTTTTGTTTCTGCTAGCGATATCAATCGTGAAGAGAATCGTTAATCCAAAGACGAAACGTCTTTTATTTGTTCATTGTCAACCACCGGAACTCTCGATTTCACAAGCTCCCTCTTTCGTCTAAAAACGTAGCACAAGAGAAAGTTGTGTAGAGTAACTTGATTAGGGTTTCCGGCCATTCACTTGAAGTGAGTGTATGTACTCCTCGTCGGTGTACATGAAACAAAGCGTTTTCACTTAGTGAAATAGCTAGTTCCTTTTTGTCGTTAAACTCGAGTAGGATAACCCAAATCAAGTGCGAAGCGAACCTGGTCACTATATAGGCCTATCTTCTTATAATATTTTATAGAATCTCACATTTTAAAGTTACATAAACCATAAATCATCGAGTGATCAATGGTCGATAACTTATAAGATTGAGCTACCTATAACTATCTAGCCATGTTGCTCTTTAAAAGGAAAGCATGTGACGTCACCTAACCTTATGATAACCCGACGTATGATAAATGAATATACTCGATAAATTTAATGAGTGGATAACATAAATATTCCACTCACTCATCATCCGACACATTATCATCCCTATACATGACAAAATATTTCGTTACGCTACTCAATCGTTTCATTTTCACATAATGTAAAAAACATCTTATAAACTTTACATAGTACCTTTCAAAATAAATATGATAAATGCGACCAAATATATAAATTAGTCTATAAAAACTATCAAACGAAAATCCACAGAAAGCAACATTTAACACAATTTAGTCCAATTGTATGTCTCTCTATTTCTTTCGATCCACTCATTGCAGTTCTATCCAATTCCAATTATTTATCTTATCATCATTGTTGATTGAATGAACGAAGACACCACTTCCTTGACAATGACCTTTGTGTTTATATGCATGCTTCTTCTGCGGTTTGGATTCGAAATCGAAATTAGGTAAAATTGAGTTTAATTAATTTTATATCTGGGTGCAAAAAGTAAATCGAGTTCAATCAATTTAGCTTTTGGAGTCAATTTATCTCTTGGATGACCTTGACCGCCACCTGATCCATCTTCTGAAAATTGTCTACCCCACCCACCCCACATCGTTAATGGTCTCACCCGCATTCATCGAAAAAGCGGTGGATCTGCTGAAATTTCGGGTGTTTAACACTTCATTTAGAAATATGTAAAAAATCAAACATTTTACTAGAAATCAAGAACATACATAAATCCAACTAAAATAACATAAGATTGTACATGATATCAAGTACAACACTATAACCAATCAAAATCTAATTTTGAAAAAGTTATAACCAATCAATATTAATGACATAAATATATTAGGAATCAAATTAAAATGAACTAGGGAAAAAAATATAGGGTATACTTTGATATAAATTAAATAATAAGAAAATAAAGGTAAATACTTTATAATATAGTATAAAAATATATATAATTTTAAGTGGGTAAATACGGGTCGGACGAATGTGTGGATGAAACATTTACCCGGATCCTAACCGCTTCATCCAACATTCGCTTGCACATGTCTTTTAACGGATTTTACCTTTTTTTTGTTGGATCGAAAAATCGAATATCCGTCAAATACGGACGAGATTGGCCTCCCTAAGTACCCAAAGTATACAATTAAGTAATTTTACAAATAAAATATGTAAATTCATGTAGCATTGACCCTTCATTAACGACCATTTAGAATTATTGGATAGTTATTATAAAAAAAAAAGTATTTTACAGCTTATTTTAAAGATCTATTTTTATCCAAAGTATAGTAAATTATAGAATTATTTTCAAACTATAAGGGCCCGTTTTGTTTTAACTCCGGAATCGAAAACGGAATGGAAACGAATCTAGTTCATACGTATACTCTTGTTCATGAAAGTTTTTGGAATCATTCCTTATTGTTTGAAGTAATTGGAGTAGAGTTTGATTACTTTTGATACCGTATAGGGTAATAAAATGTGGGAAAGCAAGTGTACTTTGCACTAAACCATAAGGAATGATTCCATAAAATTTCATGAATAAAGATATATATGGACTAAATTCGTTTTCGTTACAGGAGTTGGAACCAAACGGGCCCTAAGTCTTCAAATCAATTCATGGCAAACCCAACGAATCCTTATTTTTGTGGTAGATTACATCATGTAAAAAAATTATTGGCATATTGAGTGACTTTATTGTGAGGATATTAATATTAGGGGTAAAAAAAATAATTTTAAGAATAAAAGGTGCAAGTTGGGGGAATTGAAGTAAGAGAGGGACAGGACATGAGATTCAACATCGTAAAGGGGGCCGACTTCACGTGCACGTCACATGGGCAGAACCATCGTACGACCCCATCATCCATCACCCATCATCATGATCATGATTGAGGACTTGTCGGGATATTTTATTTTCTTTTATTTTTTTTATGTAAAATGGGGAAATTACACGTGGGGCCAGCTAGCACGCAGCCGTGGGGACACCGTGCACCTCAATCATCAACATAACATATTGTCGCACTTTTTTGGGCTTCTCATTATTAAGATTAGATTATACGTCCCTATCGGGGAAACTTGATTAGTTTATACATGTGAATTCGAACTAATCATTGTATAAAAAATCAAATTATTTTTTAGGATATAAAAATGGAAATAGAGATATTATGTGATCCTAATTCACTTACGGGATTCTCGTGTATCCATAGTTGTAAATTAGGGTTTTATGAGAAATAAATAGAAACAAAATAAAATAGAAATAATTTAGTTTACTAATCTTTTTCTACTTTTGTTAGGGCTGAGCAGATTGCGGTTCGGTGAACCGAACCGCAAATTGCGGTCCAAACCGCAACCGAATCGCACTTAATTGGTTCGGTTTACGGTCCAAACCGCAAAAAAAAAACCACAAACCACAAAACAAACGAAAAAAAACCGCAAACCGCAACCAAACCGCAAAAAAAACCGCAAAACCTCAAAAAAACCGCAAGCAAACCGCAACCGTGCGGTCCATGTTTTTCAAGTTTGCGGTTTGTGGTTCGGTTTGCGGTTCGCGGTTTTGGACCGATGCTCAGCCCTTACTTTTGTGTTTAGTAAATGTAACCCTTGAGAGAGTAGTGGGTAGAGTTTGAAAATAAATACAAAAAGGGGTATATTTAATAAATTGAAACATTAAAAAGCTTAGTTACTTAATATATTTTTTCAAAAAGGCCTAATTATCAAAATTGCCCTTATTCATGTCAAATAAGAAGTTTTCACGTGAATAATAAAACGTCAATATTTCAAGCCACATATACCCCTTTTTGGACCAAAATTGCCCTCAACAAGTTTATGTATTATCATATGCTCACGATCCTGCTCTAGGATCCGACTGTATCGAATTTTTCCAATTTAGACCCAACATGCATAACAATATCCGATTCTCTTAGTTAGGTGATCAATATGCTAGATCACTATAGACTAAACAAACTAAATGGAAGTGCATATCATTCACTGTAAGCTTTCTATCTTAGAGATATCTATCACCAAAGTTATATATATAGTAGGATGCGGTGCACGTTCGAGCGTACATACGTATTAAAATCTGAGTCAAACTCATAAGTTTAGTTAAATTTCATCATAATATCGTTTGATAATGAGAGTACCTCAATAACCTTACACACTCAACATTTTATTATTGTTGTGAGAACGTTTAATCCTCCACACTCTCGTGTGGTTTATTAAAGGGAAATAAAAAGGAATGAGAACAAATAGTTCATTCTCTTACCATTAACGTGTTGTGATCATTTCATGGGATTTCAAGTGAATGTAGTGTAATACAATGAATTTTGATAACTACAAGAAAAAGAAAACATATATTACCTTGAAATTGAAAAAATATCCACCCTAATAAATAAATAAACTTATATACGGACATTGGACATAAAAAATAAAAAACTAAATACACTTTCATTTCGTTTTCAGAGTTACATTTAGATCCTAAAAGTACACACATTTCGTCTTTTTAACTCCTAGATTAGGTCAATGCAACAAAGGTGTGACCATTTTTTATATATATTAACATCATTTACCAGGGGTTAGTAAGAGAATTAGATTTTTTTTTTGAAACAATTTGGTTTATCAGGCTTTTTTTCTAATTTAGTGTTTAGTAAATGTACCCTTTGAGAGAATAGTGTGTAGAGTTTGAAAATAAATGCAAAAGGTTGGGGTACATTTACTTAATTGAAACATTAAAAAGCCTACTTAATATTCTAGTTTTTCAAAAAGGCCTAGTTACCAAAATTGCCCGGTCATAAATTATTTTCACTCATATAAACCATTTTAATAGTCCTATATAAAATCTTCATCTTTGACCAAACCCACGCTGAAATATAACTCGTTCAATATAATCTATAATAAATCCCATTAATATCTTACCAAACGCACCATAAACATTATTTTAACAAATAAATCTAAATTAGTGTAAGAAATTAAAAACATATTCGTAAAGCAACGTACATTTTTATTAGGGATATTTAAATTCATGCAAGTTAATCTTATTAGGGTAAAATGGGAGAGTAAGTATATTTTGTAACCATGAGCATTTAAAGGGCCCCAAGTTAATAATGTGTACAAAATAGGCCCCTCTATATTGCACAAAAAAGATTAATTAAAATAAGGAGAGGATATTAAGGAAATTAAAAGATCTTTCTCTCTCCTATTTATAATCAATTAATTTTATTAAATCGGGTAACTAAATATTATTCTCTCTCCTCTTAATTATAATAATAAAAGATTGTGTCAGGTAGGATTCGAACCGTGGATCACAACAACCCTCCCTCCCACCCTTATACCAACTGGACTAGTTAAACTTTGTGTATTATTTTGATGATACACAATATTAATGCACAATTTCAGTTACATAATGTTAATACATAATTTTAATTACATAAGTTTTGTTTGTTTATATTGTGTACACAAGTCTGGTTACACAAAATTCGTCATTTACACATGGTTTATTTACATAAAGTCCGTCATTTACACATGGTTTGGTTACATAAGTCCGTCGTTTACACAAGATTTGGTTACATCGGTCCGTCGTTTACACAATATCTAGTTACACAAGTCCGTCATTTACACATGGTTTGTTACATAAGTCTGTCGTTTACACAAGTTTGGTTACATAAGTTTGTCATTTACACATGGTTTGTTTACATAATTTCGTCATTTACACATGGTTTGGTTACATAAGTCCGTCGTGTACACAAGATTTTGTTACAGAAGTTATTTAGATTCACCAGGTACGCAACCGTTGCATTCCCGATGAGGAGGAAGACGTTGAACCAGTCGCTTCTCGCCTTCTCTACAGTCTTCGCAAGCACGTTTCCTTCAATGCATAGCGAGAACAGGAGGAGGATCGCCGCCGCCATTGGCGTCATGTACAAGAGGAGGTTCATTGAGTGAAGCTTCTCTGATTCCGATGTCAATATCAGTCCCTGTTTTCAGGACACAAATCCAGATCTGGAGTTAATTTGGAGTCGTGTGATTCACGATTCCTTGAAAATTTTGGGATTTCATGTTCATATCATCCTCTCAATCAGCACTGCCAGAGACTAATTTGACTGCTTTCGTCCATTCTAAGTCTAAATCAATCTAAATATACAGAAACCCTAAATCACCGGTCCAAATTCTCAAAATCAATCCAAATGTCCAGTTAAGAGAAATTCAGATCTCATAGTTTCAATTTTATCCGAAAAATCAATAGAGAGTAAGATATCATATTACAAATTACCTGAACGACGGACTTGAGAGCTCGGCCAGCGGTGGATCCACAGCAGACGAGGAATCCAAAGAGGTGGAAGAGCGGCTCGCTGTTACTAGCAAGTACGATTCCGAAAACGACTGGCAACAATGCGAAGTGGTTTTAGCAAGGAACGTCGCGGCTCCAACGCTCTTTGACTTCGGCTGCCGCCATCAGGATGAAGAAGGCGCTGAGTCGTTGAGATTGCGATCTTCGACTTCCGGCTTAGGGTTGAAGAAAGCAGGGCGTATTCTGAAGGCTGAAAATGGTTCAATTAGTAAGGTCAAATAATACAGTTATCAAATTTAATTAACGGTTTCCTTATTTTTAGCCTAATTAAATGCTTATGGCTTCTTTAAATACTTAATTAAGATTCTCTTTCCACCTTATTTATCTTTTTATTTTAATTGTTAATATTAGGGGCCTTGTTTGTATTATAGAAAAAATAGTTACCCTACTACCTTAATCTTCTCATCTTATTATCGTATCAACTTGACATGCACTAATGCCCGGTAATCATGTGTAATAATAAGCTTCAATAAGTTTAGACCACTTAACTTACGTATTAAATTACTCCCTCCGATAAAAAATAACTGTCATTTTAGCATTTAACACAATTTTTAAGAAAAATATTAAATTACATAGATTTGTAAAGTTTTTCTAAATCTTATCACTTATTTAATATTCAACTTTCTTTTAAACTAATAAGAAAGATTATAGAATTAAAATTAATCATTTACACCAATTTTCAAAAACATTTCTTATAATTATTATTAATTTACTGGCCTAAAAGACTTAAAACGACAAATAATTTTGATCAAATTTCTAATGCTAAAACGACACTTATTTTTGATCGGAGAGAGTATGTTATAGTAATGCATAATGTCTACTGATGCGATACAAAATAACAAATTATGTACACAAAAAGACAACTTGAAATGTGGAATAATTTAGCATTTGCGTAATTGCAGGTGCTTAAGAACATTCCTGGAAAATCAAGCAATAAATTCAAACCGGATCTATTTCGGATTGAATCAATTACTAATATTAAAAATAATTACTTTAGTCTATAATTTAAGTTCTATCTTTAAAACCTTGATTTATTTTTATAGATTAATAAATTTCGAAAGAAAAAAATGTATAAAATCATGTAAGTATTCTAAGAAGTTAATACTTTTAATCAATAGTCTAGGAACATAAAAAAAAGGAGAGGGGTTGATCCTATATATGTCGTTCATCAAAACTCGTGTACCGTTTTTGGTAGGGTGATCAACAAGATTAGAGAGCTCATGTTGGATTTCCGTGATAGTAGGTGGTGCCATATCGAACGCGGCGGGGAATCATTTTATTCAGTTACTACTCCAAAACGACATTGTTTCATCATTCAAGAAAAGGAGAGAAGTTGATTCTATATATCTTGTTCATCAAAACTCCTATTGCCCTCTATCCTATATGTCATAACTTTGTTAACATTGCCATCCGATTACGTTCATAGAACATTTCGATATCCGACATTTATCGTCGGATTGGATATTGACCGCAAATTCGAGCCAAGTAATTATTTCGAAAGTCAACGACTTTATTATCAAAATCTCTGTTCTTATCGGATCTGATGAATTGAAAAATCTTCTCAAATCGAACTCGAATCATCAATAAACGGATACCATGAGATTAAGATCTTCGGATTAATGGATCAAATTGGCCGGATTTCAGATGATAGTGAAATCCGACAAAGAGAACCAATGACTATGGAAGATTCTAGATGATAGTGATAAATTTGCTCAACTTGCATCTTGTGGGCATGTTCCCATGTGAAGAATCTTGTTGTTTATGTCAATTAAGTACTTGAGTTTGCATCCTTAATTTATCACATTTTTAATATTTTTTTATTTTTTTGCTTCCGTAGGTATCAATTTAAGTTATTGTTTTTCCATGTGTTAATGAATTTTTTTAATGGTTGAATTTTCATTTATATTTTTTAATCTATTAAGTTGATATTTTATTGAAGAGAAAATTGCTTAAACAACGCCCATCTTTTAGGCTGACTAAACTTTGGTACCTTGTCGTTTAAATTGTCCGAACGGCACCTCACCTATTGAGTCTGACCAAAGATTGATATCTAAATTACTTTTCACACGTTAAGTAATAGGGTTAAAGACAGTTACAATGAGATCTATTAGACATACTTATTCAACAAGAAACAAAATGGAAAGTTATAGGAGTAAAGTTATTGTGTTAACTTAACGTGTAAAAAGTAATCTAGATACTAATCTTTGGTCGATCTCAATAGTTGATGTACCGTTCTGATAGTTTAAACGATAGGGTACTAAAGTTTAGTCAGCCTATAAGATGGGGTATTGTTTGGACAATTTTCTCTTGAATAATATGATGACTATTATATGAGAATTTATTTGTGACGAGGCTCTTTGATTGATTTGACTAAATGGGTTAGTTTTTACAATATAAAAAAGTTTGTTAGATGCGAGATTTGTAAAAGATTATGCGAGAAATAATTATTACGAGGTTTTTTTTTTTGAAATTTAAAAATAGTTTCATTTTGTTAACAAGTTGATCCCAAATCATTTATCTTTTGTTTATGGGGCTTATACGAGCTTACGTGTGTTTTAGACTCAAGTTCAACCATAAGTTCAGTGGACTTCTTTCCTAAATTAGTTGTCAATAGAATTAACTCACCCATCGTATACACTAGGCTCAAAATGTCCCAATTTTTTGATGCAAAAACTTATTATTTCCAAAACACGTTCCCATAAAAAAAAGCGAGAAAATTCGACAAGCATATCGATCAAGTGTTATGAATTCGAAAATGAGTGAACCAAGGGAAACTGAATATTGTGACAACATGTGAAAAACAAATGCATCTTAGTATATAAGATTTGTGGGCTAGATATCTCTCTTATCATCAATCGATTTTAGGATAAAATGTGGTGTGTTTATGTACTTGTCTCGACTATAATTATCTTGTCTGATTACAGTAGCCAACCATAAGACATGTCATCAAGTATCAACCGATTCAAATTGTTTCACTTTAAGGGCGTGTGAAAACTACTACACATTGCTAGTTAACAAACATGCAATGTTGCTTCTTCTATCACCAATTGATTATAAGTGAAACCTCAATGTGTTTACATGCTCGAATTAGACCAGAGTCGCTTGGATCCCACATTATCTCATCCTAACACGTTTTCGGGCAACAAAGAATATAACATTGTTGAACAAAGGTGAAACATTGGCAAAACCCGATACAGACGGACCGTTGAATAGGGAGGTCGTGTTTCACCTATTATAATAATCGATTAATGAATTATTTAAAATACTATCCCCTTTACACGTAAAAGCTTATTATCTCATTAAAAAACCGTAAAATCCTCAAAATTAGACTCAACCAATAACCATCGACATTCCATCAAATCCATCAACAACCCAACTCACGAGAATATTATCTCAAAATAACAACTACTTTGATAAGATATATCGAAGTTATATTCTATTGTTCATCCCAAAAACATAAGAATAATATTTCTCTTGAAATGATCGAGGAAGAGAACAATATTGATTGGTTGAGATTTCAATTTTTCAAGCTTCACAATGAAGCTTATGATAGTAAACAATTCAGTGGGTCCATATCGACTCCACGTCTTAAATAGAAACGTTGCATGACAAAAGATACGTAATTTAATCAACCATTTTTCTCATCTTAGCTAATACAAATCAATTAATAATAAATCATGATTAGTCCCGTCATGATTGCTTTGATTTTATGGACGCTTTTTATTTAATCTTAAATGGTTTATAATCATTGACAAACCAAACATAATTATCACTCTATATATCGCTTTGATTGACTATAATTCAATTGCCTTAACCTTAACGCATGCTTATGTTTATCATACTATAGAGAAAGTCGATAAGCCGTCACGTATCATATTATGTGTATTTTTTTAAATATTTTTAGTACGAACACGGTAAAATGAGATTTTTGATTAGTTTAAACTTTTTGATTAACTGTAGCTTCTTGGATAGATTTGTTAGTAGGGTTTTCGAAAATTTTGTAAATTTCGAAAATATAACAAATAAGCTAATTGATCTTTAATAAAAGTGCATTTGCAGATAGTAATGTATAGTAAATTTACCAAAAAGCCAAAAAGGTAAAAATTGTAAAACAAGTCGACAATCTACACAAAAAGCTATCGTTTGAAACTTTTTAAAATTAGACCAAAAAGCTTATGAAAATCTTTTACAAAAGTTAATCTATCAAATAAAATGTTGTAACGAACACACGTCAGCTTTCATTTTTTTCCAAAACTCTAAAAAACACGGCAAAAAGCTCGGTCGAACTGGGCCTAAATTTACATTTCATATTGATAATCTAATTTTTTGTAAAAATTTGTTTAAAAAATATATTAACGTATATCGAACTCTAGCACACATTTTGGTGCAAATTATGTAATAAAATAAAATAAAGTTATATTAAAAATTTCCACCGCATAATCCGTTACAGTTGATGATGAATGTAGAAATGGCGCATGATGATTGGAGAGAAGCAAAGGGCACGCGGTTGGATAAGAGAGAGAAAAAGCAAATGATTGAATGGAGGAGAGAGTGTCGGCTTAGAGAGGAGCAACATGACACGCACGATTGGGCCTTCATTTTGTGGGCCCCACGCAACTTGCATTGTAAGCCCCACGTGTCCACCCAATCTTCCACGTGACCCTCACCGTACTTTGTAAATTGTCATGTTATTCGTACCACCCGTTCCATGTTACGCGTATCACATTTACGCCTACACATCGCGTACGCGTAATGTTAAGACAAATATGTGCTACGTGTCTAGCATACGTAGGCGCAAACGTTTTTTTTTTTTTAAAAAAATATTTATTTGAGCGTCGGCTCCTACGCCCGCGCTCAAATTCTATATCTGGTTAAAATTTCGGTGTTTTTCGATGTAAAATGTGAAATTCGCATTAAAATAAAAAGAAACAATTTGGTCACTAGTTTTTTCTAGTTTTGTGTTTAGTAAATGTACCCTTCAGAAAAGAGTGTGTAGAGTTTGAGAATAAATACAAAAAGTTGGGTATATTTACTTAATTGAAACATTAAAAGTCATACTTACTACTATAGTTTTTCAAAAAGAAAAAAAGGTACGAGCACCAGCGCCTTGCGCCGACACTCAAATTAAATAAAAAAAATAATAAAAAAGCGAATTTTTTTTTTAATAAAAAACGAAAAAAACGCTAACAACGGCTATGCGACGCGTAATCGTACAAGCGGTATGAATAGAATGTTCACTGTCGTACGAATAACAATAAATTGTAAATTGTCTTAGAATAAAAAAAAAAAGAAAAGGAAAAATAGGTGTTTGATTGAAGTGACGTCGTTTTGAGTTATCTTTCAAGGGTCCCACTATTTTCCCCTGAATAAGGAGAGTTAGAGAGAGAAGTGGGGGTACTCCCACGTGGGCCACGTGAATGTCCACTCTGCGATGTCTGAAGTGTTGCTGGACCCCATTATCACCCCTGGAGGTTGCAGGTTGTGAATGGATGGGTTAACCATGGTTAGAGATGAAGTTAACCGTGGTTAGTTGATGGTGATGATGAGTGGAAGAGATGGTCGCTGTCATGGTGTCAGTAGCCGTGCAATTGTGAGGGTGGAAGGAAGTTGGATCCCATTTATAATTATGGCTTCGAAATTCCAATAAAGTTAAAGCCTTTAATTCATTTTTCATGATGGGATGAGAATGGATCGGATATCGGGTGAATGACTTTGACCATAAACCGATCAATCACACAAAATTCTTCACCCTTTTCAACTACTGTTAAGGTCTCACCCGAATCCAATCCATCTGCATCCAACGGATGAAGTGGGTGGATCGGCTGAAATTTCGGGCGTTCTACGTTTATCTATAAATTTATTAAAAAAATAAATATTTTACTGAAAATCAATAACAAACCTAAATCTAACAAAAAATAATATCATATTGTACACGACAATATTATAACCAAGTAAGAATCAAAGTAAACAAATTATAATAAAGTAATAGAAAGGACCAAAATATATTAGGTTTGAAAACAAAATAAATTAGGAAATAACATATGGGGTTTACTTCAATATAAATTATATAGTAAGGAAATAAAGATAAAAAGTTTATGATATAAAAACTATAAAAAAAATAAAAGTATATATAATTTTAAACATATAAAATTGGTTAAATACAGATAAAATTGTCACCCTTAGATCAATGAACCGAGTTCAGTATAGATAGATTATCATAATTATATCCTCGGATATTATTTTAGAAAAATATTATGATTTTTGTAATCCAATTCAATTTATATTATTAACGACACATATGTCACGCTAATCTAAAATCCTCATTGGCAAATATTTTGAATTTTAACATCGTATTATTATAAACACGGTTGATTCTCAAGTCACGACTTATCTAATTTTATATGCTAAAAAAGTTGGTAAAAATCCAAAACGAGTAGTGTTGAGAAGAAAAATAATTCAATAAACTTAAAAAATATAAACAAGTTTATGTGACCACTATCCATATTTTTATTTAATTTGTATGGTAATAACTACTAAACATAAACAACTATTAACAAATAAAAGATAATAATTCTTAAAAAAATAATGGATATAGAGGAAAAACAATTCAAATTCAATTAATAAAATACACTAATTTAAAAATAATTTACATAGATTAATAAATAAAATTAATCTAATAGTTTATAATAATTATATTGTTGATATATTAAAGGTAGCCTCTGCTCCCGGCCAATTAATTCGTGAATACAACTGACTACCCTTAACTTTAGTCTATTTACATGAAACGACCCCTAATTAAAAAAATATTGCAAACAATCACCTATAAAATTAGAGTGTTTGCACAAAACCATCCAAGCTCCATTACTCATCGAATTAAGGGCCCGTTTTAATGTTTAGTGATGGAGAAAAAGAAAACAAGCTTAGCCCAAATTTTATACAAACTTTAAAATGTGTTTATACTCGACTCGTTTAGAATGTGAACAAGCTCGAGCCGAGCCCGAATAGCTCGACTAAAATAATGATCATATAGTGTTATTTTAGCCGAATGAGCCGAACTTTATCCGAACGAGCCGATCATTGACATACTCCAGCTCCGCTCGTTCATAAACGAGCCGAACCTAAATTTTATACGAGCTTTAAAATGCTCTCATATTCGACTTGTTTAGATACGAACGAGCTTTTGACCACTCGAATGCGAGCCGAGTCCAAATAGCTTGTTTGATACTACATCCTAGCGTAGTTATATGAAAACAATCTAACATTAAGGGTAGTTTAGCACAAAACAGAAGTTGTATGTGGTTTACTGCAAATTGATTAAAAAAATATTTGTTGCACTTCTATCTAGAATAAAAAGTAAACATACTAAAAAAAAAGTATTAGCCCGTAGATTCGAGTTCGAATTCTCCTAGAGACATTTATGGAAAAATTGGTATTGGGACTTGGGAGGGCATCCTCTTAATGGACCGCTGTATATATACCCTATACGAACGTAGGTAAAACCGAACCGAAAACGTAAAGTTTCAAAAAAATAAAATAAATAAACATACTTAAACACCAAACAAAGCTATAACTTTATAGATTTGTCGAATTTTTGGTGCTCTACATATCCATACGAATAAAGCTTTCCTTTTTAACATAAAACTTTAATTTATAATATTACTCGTGCGTGTTTTGAGTGCGTACTTTATTAAAAGGAGATAAAAGTGGAGTCGTGAAGAAACACTATGATGTTGTTATTCATCTCCAACTCCCCAATCATGACAATCCAATTTGCTCATCATTTGGAGCCTCCTTAAACCCTAAAGAAAATATTTTTTTTTTTATTTTCTGTATATTCATAAATGAAATTTAAAAAATGTTTATAAATTGGAGAATAGTCTTGTTAAACTATAGTATTGTGTTGAATATCTTAAAATTGTTTTTTAGGGCCCGTTTGGTTTCAACTCCGGAAACGGAAACGGAATGGAAACGAATTTAGTCCATATGTATATCCATATTCATGAAATATTATGGAATCATTCCCCATGATTTAATGAAAAATGCACTTGTCTCCCCATATTTTGTTACCCTATAGGGTATCAAAAGTAATCAAATTCAACTTCAATTACTTCAAATCATAAGGAATGATTCCAACAACTTTCATGAATAAGGGTATACATATGGACTAGATTCGTTTCCATTCCGTTTCCGATTCCGGAGTTCAAACCAAACGGGCCCTTAGTACCTTCTAGAAGTGACTGATTGTAATCAAATTTTGACTTATTGAAAATTATAAATTTACTTATTTGAATAAAATATTAATGGTTATGTTATTTTCATGTATTAAAAGTCATCTACGTTATAATATCGTCAACTAAATATACTTTTTTTTATTAATTTGTTAGTGTTTTACTTCTTATCAATTTTAAACTGATATTATATTTTTTGAAAAATTAAAGCTTTTTAAGATTAATGTAAAAAGTAGAGAAAATTGCTTAGACATTACCTCATATTTTTTAGGCTGACTAAACTTTAGTACCCCGTTGTTTAAACTATTAAAACGATATCTCACTTATTGATTCCGACCAAAGATTGATATCTAAATTATTGTTCACGCATCAAGTAAAAGGGTTAAGACAGTTGCAATGAGGCCTACAAGACATACTTATTCAACAAGAAATATAAGAGAAAGTTCGAGAAGCAAAGTTGTTGTGTTAACTTAACGTGTAAAAAGTAATCCAGATACTAATCTTTTGTCGGGCTCAATAGCTGATGTAAAATTCTGATAGTTTAAACGATGGAGTACTAAAGTATAAGGGTTAAGACGGTTGCAATGAGGCCTACAAGACATACTTATTCAACAAGAAACATAAGGAAAAGTTATAGAAGCAAAGTTGTTGTGTTAACTTAACGTGTAAAAAAGTAATTCAGATACTAATCTTTGGTGGGACTCAATAGCTGATGTACGGTTCTGATATTTTAAACGACCGGATACTAAAGTTTAGTCAGCCTGAAAGATGAGATATTGTTTGGACTATTTTCTCTAGTATATATTTATATATATATATATATATATATATATATATATATATATATATATATATATATATATATATATATATATATATATATATTGATTATTAGTTTCAGAATATTATTTATCTAATAATTATGATAAATCTCGACCCTTAATACTCATCATTCGACGGTCTAATATTGTTCTCGTAATTACACGATAAGATTGTTCTCATGGAAACCGCATCATATATATATATATATATATATATATATATATATATATATATATATAT
>BSUD01000007.1:3103660-3121850 GCA_033239045.1 Fagopyrum esculentum | reverse complement strand
TTATATATATATATATATATATATATATATATATATATATATATATATATATATATATATATATATATATATATATATATATATATATTGATTATTAGTTTCAGAATATTATTTATCTAATAATTATGATAAATCTCGACCCTTAATACTCATCATTCGACGGTCTAATATTGTTCTCGTAATTACACGATAAGATTGTTCTCATGGAAACCGCATCATATATATATATATATATATATATATATATATATATATATATATATATATATTGTGAATAAAAAAAGCCCTACCTTCACGAGGAAGACAAGCTCAACAGCTTTAACCCTTTTTTATTAGAAAAAAGGCTTTAACCTAATTCTTCTTTTTTAATAACTTTTTTTATTTTCCCCAAAAATTTGCTTCCTAAAGAAATAATTGGAGCACCATGCCATATATGTACTCATCCACTTTGTCACTATTTTTTACTTCGTTATTTTCTTACATAAAAATGTAAAAGTAATTTTTAGGTTTTTTAGGTAGAAAGACAATTACTTTTCACATGAACACATCAAAAGAGCCTCTAAAAAAGCACTTTTTTTTTTTTTACTTCGTTTCATAATTTTAATGATTCTTACTTTAATAAATACAGTCAATGGTCAAAATGTATATGATGGTCTTAGGAATATTACACCATCAAATTTTCGCCATTTTCCAACACTTGTTTTGCTTTTATAATGGAAAAGAAAACTAATTTATCTAATTTAATGAACAACTAAATATAAAATATAGAACATTCAATAAAATATTACTGTACTCCCAATAATCAGTTGGTGTAGTGGAATATGGTGTTATACTCCTTAAGTGGTTAGTCTCGAGATTCGAGTTCGAATCCTTTCTTTAGATCACCTAATTATCGTAGATTTAGCAATATCTTATGTTCCTACGAAAATAAATCTTACTCGTTATTCTGAGTAAACATTCAATTTGCTTCGTCCTGAAAAATATTTTTTTTGTTTTTTTATTGTTGTGTCTTTTTAATGTGTTCTCATAATCATTGGATTCTATTGTATTCAACGGAATCATATATAATAATTTTATGAAACAATTTGGTTTAGTAGGTTGTTTCTAGTTTTGTGTTTAGTAAATGTACCCCTTGAGATAAGAGTGTGTAAAGTTTGAAAATATATACAAAATGTTAGGGTATATTTACTTAATTAAAACATTAAAAAACCTAGTTACTACTCCAGTTTTTCAAAAAGGCTTAGTTACCAAAATTGCCCTTATTATTGATATCTATGTTATTTCAAATAAAAGATAGTTTTTTAATATATCTTTACAATAAACAAATTATACGTTGACTGTATTTTTTGCGTTATATATTAGCATGCGTAAGTTTCATATCATTTATTAACAACTACACGTACAAGACACGGATTATGAACTAGTTTTTGTTAAATTTAGCATCTTTAATTGCTAGTATCCTTTATAACCATGAAGTATAAGAAGAAAAAAGTGTTAAATGATTCAAGATCTCATTCAGAATATTTGATTAAGTATATAAGATATTTTAGTTTTAGTCTTTAAAATTTTATTAAAAATATAAGACATTTTCTATTTTAATGGCAATTTACTAGGATTATTATTAATTTTTATATTTTGTTACCTTTTACTAGTGGTTGTGAAGAGTACGATGGTTATAAGTGATAATGTTCATATAATTAAAAGAGTTTATATTTTTAGTTATTTAATACATATTATTTTGTTTGACTTAGTTTTTTATATTTATAAAATTTTAGAATATAATGAGGAAACCCTTTTAAAAAGATTAATAAAGTAGCATATAAATAAGTTTATTTTGATCACATCGACCCAAATCATAACACGTCGAGATTAGTGGGTGAGCAATTTAATTATTTTCTTTAAAAAAAGGCCAGAAACTCACGAAGAAAATAAAATTAAAATGTTTTAAATTTGGACTTTTCTGGTCAAATCCGATTTCGTTGAATTTAATAGTTTGTTGGGAACTACTAATAATTATTTTTAAAAACAAAATATTATCAAATTAATAACATATTATTTTTAATGTTAATAATATTTAACACATAAAAATAACAATAACTTTCATTTCATTTTATTCATATAACCGTGTTTATTTTACCCTTTCTAACCGTGTAAGTACGAGGTTTTTATTTTTATAACCCAGAATATCCTGTACACTTTTCTCTTGCCGATACACATCAAATTTCATTCACTTGCCTTGCCTACTTCTCTAAATTCGGATATTTGTATCTCATGTTCTCTTTAACGATCTTCTTAGTTTATTTTGGTATTTTGATTCATGACGAACAATCTATCGATTACTTTTTAAAAGATTGGGCTTGGTTACTAAAAAGTTGTCTGTATATAGTAGGAGTACGTGCTTTATTTTGACTATAATTACGTTTACCATTCAAAAGGGAGGCAGAATCCAACTTGTTAGTTGACTCTTATCCAACAACATCGAATGTGTTTTTCCATATATACATATATATATATATATATATATATGGTTTGAACTCATTATTGTATGTGTGGCTCGTGTGGGGCTCAAATGTTATGATTTGAGATGACAGGAGTTGTAATCTTCTTACCAGCTTTTATTTTTATTTATTTTAATATTTTAAACTATTTTTTTAAATAATTAAATGCATGTTTCTCTGACACCAAGTCATGATTGAACTGTTGTTACCTATCTCCCTCTCCCTATTCTCTTGTTTCCTATATAATCTCCCTCCCGCATATCTACCATCTCATCCAAATCAAATACTCTCTCTTCAATCTTTCCCCTCTCCAACTCAAGATTTCACTTCATCAATATGATGGTTGACAAGGAAGATCTTGGATTAAGCTTGAGCTTAAGCTGTTCTAAGATTGATTCTAATCATACTACTGGTAATGGTAATAATCGTTTGCAGCTGAATCTAATGGCGCCGTCTCTTTTCGGTTCTAGTTCCTCGTCTTCTTCGTCTTCATCTTCTCTTGCTCTCGCGACTCTTCAGAAGAATCGTTGGCTCGAATCGTTCCCTAATTCATCTGGTAAGATCAAGTTCATCGAGATTTCTTAGATCTGATTGGTTTTAGCGAGTATTGATTGGTGTTTGTGGTTTGTGTAGTAGATCGGATTGCAGAGCCGACTTGCAGAGCTCTTGTGGTTTCAGATCCGATGTCGTTTCTCAGAGGAATCGATGTTAACAGAGCTCCGGCTAGCGCTGGTGACGATGATGAACCAGGTGCATCTTCGCCGAATAGTACGATCTCGTCTGTTAGCGGGAAGAGGAGCGAGCGGGAGATTGTTGTCGTTGGCGATGATTTAGACGGTGATAGAGGTTGTACTGACGAGGAAGACGGTGATACCTCACGGAAGAAGCTCCGTCTCTCCAAGGATCAATCCGCTGTTCTAGAAGAGAGCTTCAAGGAACACAACACTCTCAATCCAGTAAGTCTACAATAGATCTCGTAAATTAGATCTATATCCAGGGGTATTTTAGTCGTTTCAGCAACTAACTCTGCTTTTTGAAACTGATTTTGCAGAAGCAGAAGATGGCGTTGGCTAAAAGGCTTGGACTCCGTCCCCGTCAGGTCGAGGTGTGGTTTCAGAACCGAAGAGCAAGGTCAGTAAATTCATCCAACCACTCGTTTTTTCTCAATTCCGTTTTTACCCTCGAGATGTTTTCTAATTTACGATTCCTACCAATTCCAGAACAAAGCTAAAACAAACAGAGGTGGACTGTGAATTCCTAAAGAGATGTTGCGAGCAATTAACCGATGACAATCGGAGACTACAAAAGGAAGTTCAAGAGCTTCGAGCTCTAAAACTCTCTCCGCAATTCTACATGCAAATGACACCACCAACAACACTCACCATGTGCCCTTCCTGTGAGCGAGTAGGAGTCCCGCCGTCGTCAGGATCCGCCGCCCCAACCCGGTTTCCGGTGAACCCGTTCCGATCATACGAAGGGCTGCGGACTAGACCGTGATTAGAGGCGCATTTAGTGAGGGTTAGTTTGGTAAAATTAGGATCTATTAGAAAGGTTAATTTGGGGAAAGTGAAGTTGTTAAGTGTAATGAGTATGTGTGTTGGTGGTCTTATGATTTATGAAGTGATCCATCAATCAAGGATCTAATTTTGTTTGTTTGTTTATTTATTTGTAGTTTCCCTTTATGTCCCTCTTTAGGATTAGGGCTTGATCCTCTTTATCGAGGGTAAGAGGAAGTGAAAGTTTTTGGGTGTAAAAAAGTGGATGATATCTAAATTTTAATCAATTATATACTAGTTGATTATATTTTACTCACGAGTTTTTCAATCTCACGGCTTTTTTTAACACTCGTGAACGAAGCATAAGCAAAAGAAGAAGTCTGGACATGCTCATTTCTTTTACCGTCCTCCCACTAGTGTGACTTGGATAATTTCAAATCCTAAGTTGCAGCTTCGTCGTCGGCCTCCGAGCCGCTGCCCCAGGAACAAGTCCACCGCCTCCTTTTTCGAATCAGATTTGCATCACTCTTTTGGATCGTCTCAGCGGCTTCTCGGTTCGCCGCCTCTCTCCTTCGTCCAAGCAATTGCTAAAAGAACCCTCATCTGAGAAGAAGACTAGTGCCACCACCGATTGGACTTGGACCTTGTGTAGATCGACTAGGTTTAGACCTTGTATAGATCGCCTTACCCCTTCAACACGTACTTAAAATGACCGAGCTTGGACCTTGTGTAGATCGTTTGGTTTTGGACTTAAATTGAATTGTATAAACTTAAATTATCAAAAGAAAACCTTTAAATTAATCTTTTTAAATTACTTCAATCAGCCTATTTCTTATATATAAAACAATATGAACTACTTGATGGTATTCTTAACAAAAATAGTCTACTTTTTTTCTTCTTCCCTTTATTCCTATTGTAATATCACAGAAATCACCAAAGTTTTTTATAAGCAAATGGGTAAAAATCGTACAGATGTAACTTGTATTTCTTTTTATTGAACAGAATTCACATATTCATCCCATCCACGAAAAAGCTAAATATACCGACTTTGATTTACAAACGTATAAATGAATCGCAATTTGTCAGCCCCTAGTGGACACCGGCACAAAGTGTCAGCACCTAAATTAGAATAAAACAAAATTGTTTATAAGGATGTGTGAGAACGGCTAGGGATTTTAGCAAGGAAACCGACGAGGCTAAAAGCGATAAGGCTGTTGTGAATGCTCGTAACTCGGTGTGGGCTCATCCTATGAATGGGGTTATTAACAGCTAATGTGATGTTGCGGTTAAGGTTTGTGGTGGATGTGGTGTGGGAGTGATAGGTGGCTCGATGCTTTTGGTTTCGTCCAAGTCTCTCCAGTGATCACGGGAGGTTAACTATGCTGAGGCGGTCTATAAGGGAATGGGTGCATTATGAGGGGTCCCTTGGGCATGGTGATCATTGGTATACGTAAGTGGGCAAATTCTCTCGATGAGTGTAAGTGGTCTTTTGTTCGTCCGACTGGAAACAAGGTTGCGCACTAGTTGGGTGGTATTTGCTAGGGGTGAGCAAAAATATCCGATCCGAAACATTTCGAATCCGAATATATCCTGCAATTGGTGATCCGAGTCCGATCTGATCAGGACATTTTTTTCAGACCATCGGATTGGATACGGGTCGGGGTTTGGAGGAAAATTTCGGATCGAATATATTCGACTAGTTTAAAAATAAATACTCGGATCGGAACGAATATCCGGATTGGATCTTCGGATCGGATCACTGTCGGACATCCATGTGCTATCCGGATTTGATCTTCGGATCGGATCACTGTCGGACATTTCGAATCCGCATGAACTTTGTGAGATAATTTCAAAGATGACTCGAATGAATGAATTCATGTTTTATAAGAAAAAAAAAAACGCACACGCTATATTTATGATTATAATTTTCGAAAAAAATCTGGAAAAATCGAACCATATATTGTATTCGACACAAAGCCATGTTCCGGATTTTGCCGAATAATTGCCTTTTATTCATTCAATAGTCATTTTACTTACGATCATCATGCGAACAAATAATCATATGATTAATCGGGTTTTAGAGGTGAAGTTGGGAGAAAAAAAGGAGACAATGGGTTAGTTTTATTCGGCTTTGTTTTGGGCCGACTATACGTCCCAATATGGGCCCAATATGAGCCCAATATGAGCCCAATGCATTCATCATCCTTAAATCGGTATATATTTACAACCAAGCCCACGAGCCTTGTGTGAATAAAACGGTATATATCATTTTTCAACACATGATCGCTAACTATTAGGTTTATAAGTGGTTTTTGTATCAAAATATATTGTAAATTGTTATTTTTTGTAATATAAATAATATATGTTATTTTAAGTGGTATTTGTATATAATAATTTGTAATATAAGCACTTATTTTATTAAAAAAATTTGTTGATTACACAAACAAATATCTAAAATGATTGTACTGATTATAAGTGTTGTGTCTAATTATATCGATTATTTAAGTTGATTTTACGTGGTTTTATGATTGTTGGCTTGCAAATACTAATTTGCAAATTACGAAATTGACCTTGTGTTTATTCTAAATATGGTATGTTTGGATAAACCTTATCTCCTTCATTTTCATGCATAGGCCCCTCTTCAATTTGTTTATTTCAACATCATTCATATATAAAAGGTATGGATATAATGTACTTAAATTTAGAATATATAAATTGAAAAGTATTTGAATAAGACTCGATAAGAAAATAAAAAAAAACATAACACTGAATATTTTGGCGTTGTTTGGCTAAGGCGGTTATTCAAGTTATTTTGAAGATTACTGGGAGATTATTCTTACAACTTTTTGGGTCGAAGGAGGAAGCAAAAGCTCACCGCGCTGGAAGCGCTTATGAATAAAAGCGATAAAACACTACAAATGAGTCATATAATGAAAACCAACTTTCATAAAATATATAAAAAAAAGATTAAACTAGAACAATGATGTGGATCATCTCAAAGACGAACTCCACCGCAAGAGAAAAGGCACAATTTGTGAGAGAGTCTGCAATCATGTTATCTTCCCAGAAAATGTGTTTAAAATTAACTATCCAGTCTCTAGTGAGGAAGTCTTGGCATCGAACGACTAATATGAAAAAAGGATAAACCGTAGTAACACCCTTATTAATAAGATTCGGAACCAATCCCGAGTCCACCTCAACCCTGACTTTCAAAAAGCCTTATTCCCAACTCCCAAGCGAGATTTAAACCATGAATAACTCCCATAACTCAACGGTCGGGACACTTTCAATGCTGATACTAGCAACCAACCCTTTCACTCATTCACGATACTCATTTATGATAATAACTCCCGAAGATGTCAGTCCCTGATTCCCCCAAGAAGCTCCATCCGTATTAAGCTTAACCCAATCCTTCAGTGATTATTCCCTTTAAAAACCTCCTTCCCTCAACGGAACGTGTAATATTTATAATTAAAATGAAACCTCATATATAAACACATGAATTCAGAATCTTTTTAAAAAACATTCTTTTAAAATTCATGCTACATTTTTGTTAGCCAAATGTAATCAAGCTTGATTTTTAACTATTAAATGTCTAATATTGTAAAACAACCAATTTATATAATTTTTTTAAAATTATTTTTTATCTATAAAATTCAAAATAATAACGATGAACTATTTAAAGAGATAGATATTATCATTTATTAATTTTTATATCATATATAAAGTATTTTAAATTTTAATGTGAATATGAAAAAAATCACAAATTTAAAAATGCTTGTTGATAAATATTTCGAATTTGGTTAAAACACAAATTGAACAAACTTTTGTTGTATTTAATGGATGACAGTTTTGCCCGCGGACGTCGTCGTTGGACATAGCGGCGTGAAATCCTCCCGTGGGTGGCTCTAGCATCTCTCTGCATCCACTCTATCGCGCTATCTTGATTCTTTGTTGAATCCCTCAAATTGTGAATAAATAGTTGCTTTCCTCTCCACTTTTTCCTCCTTTCACTCTCGCTTCCGATCGGCGCCTCGTTCCGCCGGAAAAGCGCCGGCGGGGCCACCACTATCCGGGTATTCTCTCATTCTCCTTTTTTAATGATTGATCTTACTTGCTTTGATTGACTAGGGTTTGGTGAATTGCATGATTTCTTGTCGGCTGATTCATGATTGTTGAACACAATTAAGATAATCATTCACATATTGGGGACAATACCAGCAAATTTTGGTCAACTTCATTCACATCGCTTGGAAGCTGTATTTAGTTATATGTGTTGGGGCTATTTCTTTTGCTCATGCACGATTTTGGGAATTCGGGTATTGACTTTTGTCTAGTTAGGGTGTACTCACAATTGTAGCAGGGGGCAAGATCAGGTAGAGCTATGCCAATTTGCTGAAGTCGGTTCAATTTCGATATTCTCACTTGCAAATTGCAGTTAGCTATTGCCCAATTCGTAGTTATTGAATGCCCGTCAATTTTCTCAGCTCGGTTATCACGGTGCAGTTTTCTCTTAGTTTTTGACTTATTGGTATCTTATTGGCTGATTTAACTCCTTTTGTATATCCAGTGCTGGAGTTGATTTCCTATATCCTTTGGTTAGTTCAAATTTGATCTATCCAATTCTCACTCGTGATTCTGAGGATTTGCATTTGTTACGGTCTTTGATAAGCGTGATGTAATCATTTTGCACTATCCTATTACTCACATGTCCCGTAAATTGTGAGATTATTGGTTAAAAATAAGGAAATTTGAGATTCTGATTGTTTACTTATGTGTTTCTTTAGACCCTTAGGCGCTAGTCTAGTGGTTTCCTGCATAAATGGGCTGCTTTGCCTCAACCGACCGAAAACGAATTCCAGGACACGAAGACCCTGTGTCTCTTGCCTCCCAAACGGCTTGTAAGTAGCCTCTGACCATCATTTAGGCACAGCTTCCTTTCCATGCTTGTTGTCGAATGTCAAATTCTTTAATTTGCTTATGTGATGCTCAGTGAGGTTCCTGTTATATGAATGCTCTCTTCTCATTAATTGTGCGTACTCTGTGGATGACCCATGACTATCTTTTGCATGTTGTTTCTATTTTTGCAGTTAGTGTTAGTGAGGTGGAAGCTTTGTTTGAGTTATTTAAAAGTATAAGTGGTTCTGTGATCGATGACGGACTGATAAGCAAGGTATACAATATTTCCGGTTTTTGCTATAATTTCTCACTTTAAGCCTATTCAAGTGTGGTTGCTTCCATTATACCTTTACCTTTCACCTATCCTGGTGTACCTTGTACCTTATTCTGCTTCTATCTACAATGCACATTGAATATCATAGTTTGTCTATTCAATCATGTTGTACAAGAAACTGGAATCTGATTTAATTGATAGTGGAAAATGAAATGTGAAGTAATTCTGTAGAGCTGTTGAGTATGATGATCTTCAATTTATAGTTGTCCTGATTGTTGTGCCTTTTTCATGTGATTCGTTTGGTGTGCCTCTTTCATGTGATTGTATATTTATGTTTCTCATTCATACCATGTCTTCTGAATCTCCATTGGCAGGAAGAATTTCAATTGGCACTATTCAAGAACAAAAAGAAGGAAAATCTTTTTGCCAACCGGGTATGTTTTTTGTGTAATCATTTCCATATACTTTGAGGAACAGTGTTCCTTTCAGTATATTATTAAAGCTACTTGTATCTAATGAAACTTGGTTGTCTATAACGCGATGACAATGATCTATTGACTTGGCTAGTGTCGTTTTTGATTCTCCATGATGGAGTATGCTGGATAAAACATACCATGCATAACATTTTGTTTTAGCATTTTCTGACATAAATTTTCTTCTTATTCATTATTTTTTGAGTGGGTGAAGTTCTAGAAATCCCATTGCTTGTTGAAGTTTATGCTGCAGATCTTTTTTTAATGTCAATATCATATTTGTTGTTTGATTACTGTCCTAATTTAGTAAGCTTGAAAATGTAGTCTATTTTGGAACCCGGGTATTTTCATTATTTGTTCAGCTTTTCATATTTAGTAGATTATACACTAGTGGCAAACCGTACTTGTGCCATTCACATTGAGATAAGAAGCTTTTGCGCGCAGATTTTTGATATATTTGATGTCAAGCACAAGGGAGCAATTGACTTTGGTGACTTTGTTAGATCACTCAATGTTTTTCATCCAAGTGTATCACAAGAAGACAAGATTGACTGTGAGTGTTCTATGTGTAACATCTGATTTGAATTTCTATATAGCAATGTAGCATTGTATACCTTAAAAATTCACTTATATATTGCAGTCATATTCAAAATCTATGATCTGGATGGTACTGGCTTCATTGAACGGCATGAGGTATATTACTAGACCTTTTTTTCCAATTATCTATATTCTATTGCTTCTGTCAAGGCCACCCTCTTTGCATTATAGAGGCACTCCTGTCAATCTGTCAATGAGGTCGGACACTTTGGCCTGAACATTGGTGGGTCTATTGAGCTCGAATAAGAAATTCCCACATTAAAACCAACTATTCTTGGATCAGTTGGGTTTGGGTCATGTTTTGACAGGTCAAGTAATAGGCGTACAAATTCAAGCCAAGCTGTAATGATGGATATGTGACGTGAGTTCTAGTGTCCGTGCCATTCTTGTGTGTGTATAAATAGTGTCTTGACTTTTGCAGGTCAAGCAAATGTTAATTGCCCTTTTGTGCGAGTCCGACATGAAGTTGGCAGATGATACAGTAGAGACTATACTTGATAAGGTAGTGTTCATTCTAATATATTCTATAGCAATTCTTATATTTCTCATCAAGTTAGTTCAAGCTGTACTAGTTAGTATCATCAAAAACCAGTTGTGTTATATAACATCTGAACAAACACTAAAAGTATTGTTTGTTTGTTGCTATTCTTTGCAGACGTTTCAAGACGCAGACACGAACCAAGATGGGAAAATCGACAGAGACGAATGGCAACAGTTTGTCAGTAGAAACCCGTCGTTGTTGAAGATAATGACACTACCCTATCTAAGGTACTTAAACTTCATTGTTTTCGTACAATGTATATGAACGTCGTTTTCCTATATCATCACCACATCCATGTAACTTACGGAATCATGCAGGGATATCACGACCACATTTCCAAGCTTCGTTTTTCACTCGGAAGTCGACGAGTTGGCAACCTAATGATTACGAGTAACGCTTCATTGTAGTTCGGTTTGGTTACTTGCAATGTTAACGAACCCTTGAAGAAAATATACGAGTAAAATACTTGTGATTGATTTCTTTTGTTGCTGTTTGGTTCATTGAGCAGAATCCACAGTCAGTACTCTCATAAGCCAAATTGTGAAGCCTAGTTTAGCATATAACTAGACGTGTTTGCCCTACTTGATTTCCCCCTCTGATCTTTTTCTGTTCATTTTTATTAAATATTAGGACTATTAATCTAATACAAGTAATAATTTAATGGATAAATATTTTTTAAAAATTAATTATGAATAATTCCAGGAATTGTAATGGAAATTGAACGCTCCACCAATAGTCTTTTCTTATCCCTGTAATCTTTTCAGGTTGTAAGCATTTTTGGTTTGCACAAAAACTCCTTTACATAATGACCATATCGAGAACAACGAGGTCCAACGTACTCGGAGGGAAATCTTTCGAGTGAGGTCCAACGTATCCGGAGGAAAATCCCGGAGAGAAGCCTCTCACTGGCGCATTTTAGGCCCATACGCTTTGTGCTCAACTCGGCCGCCAAAGGGGTCTCTTGAGCCTCTCAGGCGAGATACTAGAGCTCCAATGACGAATCTAGTATATTTCCGGCTGGTGTTGATCACCATATGAATCAAGTTCACGACCTTAGTCATTTAACATCACGTAGTATCCCCATATTAGTATTTACTATAAAAAAGGATTTTAAATTTTAAGTAATGACAATAAATTTACAAACCGTCGTATGAATCAAGTCATCACTAAAAGAAGACCCGGCAATAAATTTACAAACCGTCACATAAATCAAGTCATCGCTAAAAGAAGACCTTGCAACAATAACACTAACGTAAAATCTCCATATTAGGATTTAATCTCTCGTAAAGAGGCATTTTAAGTACACGGGAATATATTTACAAAACGTCAACCGAAAACACATTCTTAGTTGAAACCAAGTCTCAAAGTTTTTTTTAATTTTGTAATGTACATGCTGCAAATCTTTTATACTTTTTCGTATCCTGATTTTAGCTTCCAATTTTATATAATATTAAAATTTTAACTAAAATGATTAGTTGGTAATTATAAGATGGAATCAACCAATTAAGTTTATAATAAGTTTTTGACCCAAACAAAAGCTTGGAGTTGGAGGCATCACATGGCGGTAACGCCGTGCATATTCTGCCAAATTGCCGGCGGCGGATCTTCTACCACCCTTATACACCAGGTCATTTTCTCACCGCCGCCTAAATCATTTATCTCTATCTTTCCCAATTTGAGCTGAAGACGATCGAATTTGATTTTGGATCTGGCAGGATGACAAGGTCGTTGCATTTCAAGATATCAATCCTTCTGCTTTCAGGTTTTCCCCCAATTTATCTTTTCCCTACTTCAATGTGCAATTTTTCTCTGCACCATTTCAATTGTAGAAATGTGATTTACTTCCTCTATGAATTGAAATTAGCTTTAAAAACCCTAAAATTATGTTGGTGGTCGTGAATAATACAAACATACAGGCACTTGATTCATCATATAATCTAATCTAGGTTTTCGGAGTTCAATTAGATTTTAGACTGAAGATCATAAGTTTCATGTTGCATGTACAAATCGAACTAGCCGTCTGAAGTTACTCATTCAAAAATATAACTGGCTGATGTAATGCAATACAATTTACCAAAGCTATTCGACATTTTGGAAATGCACATCTCGTTTTAACTATGAAGAAAATTGCCTCATTGGTGAGACCTTGACAAATGTCTTCTGAACCAGCAAATTTAAGTAGGAATTGGTGGTTGGAGCTGTTTGGCACCTTGATGGCAAATGCATTATATCTACTATCTTATTGCTGCAAGAGAGAAATTTGCAACTAAGAAGACAATTTGGGTTACAGAAAAGAAGTGATCTAGGTAGTTGTAGATGAAGTTAAGAACAGAATCCCTGGTAACATGAAAAATCAAATAACAAGCATATCTGCTATATTTTACAAATTTTTTAAGATGATCTTTAGCAACCCCAGTTGATAATGACAAACAAATAGTTGGATCTGCTCAAAGTAAGGGATGAGTAGAGTGAAATTCAAACATATTGGTATGATGGAAGTGGCTATGGATGCCAATGGCAATATCTTATTCGTTTTTTCACTTTTCAAATGACGTCAGGAGGAAAATCTTATCGGATGATTGTATCATTTATGTTCAACCAAATGCAAACAGAATTTTGGATGGCTAGTCTTGAAAGAATTTGGCCAAATAGGCCCTTTTCTATTTCCATTAGGTTTGTGTACCCTTTCAATTGTTACCACTTTCATTAAATTGAAGTGGGGTTTGATTAGGGATACATTTACTAAACATATTTATACCATGAGCCTAGTTACTAGAGAGAAAACTCAAAAAGTCTTACTTAGCTAATTTGACCGCTAGCCTTTATAAGCATCTCTCCTTATCTTGTTCAAAATGTTAATGGTTGATTTCAAAGTGGCCACAATTTGTTCAAACAAACCCTGATTTCTACTTCTCTTTTGCTTATGGCTACTAATTTGCTAATACAATTTTTTCCCCCTGAAGACAATAAAAGATCATATTGTTTGATGTAATAATATTTCTTTTGTTCTGTTTTTGGTAGACATTACTTGGTTATTCCTATTGAGCACATAGGCACTGTCAAGGACCTTCAGAGAAAGCCTGAACACTATGGTCTCGGTAAGAAATTTTTTACTGAAATTGGTGCATCATTTTGATTGAAAAATATGTGTATACTTATAGTTTGTCCAAAAATTTCCTTCTGTATTGTGTAATGTTCTCATATTGAGCATTCATTCTGATTTCTTCAGTGAGTCACATGCTAGATGTGGGCAAATCCTTGTTACAACGAGATGCACCGACATCTAAGGAACATAGGTATTGCTTGTTATTGGAATTGTATATGGATATGCTTAATCTCCCGAGTCAAGTCATTATTCTTATTAGTGAAAAAAGTTGTAGGTAAAAGTATTTGTCATATCTGCAGTAATCTAGTTGATGATTATGCCATAATAACTTAATGAAGATGGTATTCCATTATTCAACTATTAGCTCATAACTGCCGAAAATTCTCAATTGGTTTAATGCAAAATTCTTACTCCTATCTGCTATTTTGCTAAAGATAAATTATCTGACTCTGTTATACCGGTTGCTTGGTAGTGACGTATGTCATTGTGCAAATTTTTCCTTGAATCTAACAAAAAGTTCCAGCACTATTGCTGTATGAATACAAGAGGTGTACTGAAGTATTTTTATTTATTCACAATTGATAGTTTATCATGGACCGATTGCTACGGGTGGATTGTGTTAGGCACAAGAATAGTGAGGCTGAAATATTTGACAGTTATGGGTAATTGCCAGCTGTTAGGGCTGTGAGGGATTTAGCTAAGGACACCTGTTGTGACCTTAGCGTTAGCATCTATAAATAAGGCAATAGACCTCTTTTTATATTATCCAGAATTATATTTGTAGGCTTTTGCCTTTGGCTCTTAGGAGTTGTTCTCCTATTGATTGGCTCTTGTAGAGTTGCGCCCTTGAGTGGCTTGGTGGATTCCTTTTGGTTTTCTCTAATATTGTTCAATTGTGCACGACAAGCAGCTATCGTTGGATACCAAATTTCCAATGTATGTTTTGGCTAGTATGATATATGTGATCTAAAGAATAAGTTGACATGGAGAGTGTCTAATCCTAAAAGTAGTGCAGCGGAAAGGACTGGAGTTATCGGGCAATCTGGCTGCAAGTGAGGGCTAATCAGATTCGATTAATCCATTACTAAATGAATAACTGCAGTTCTCCATCAATCATCCCTGATTTACTTGAGTGAGAGTATATGAAAGTGCAATGATCCTTGTATTATACATAAAAATAGATTGTGTGATGTTGCTATCATGATATGGTTGAATAAGTAATACTAGTTATCAGTTTACATGGAGTTGACTCAAGAATTTGAAGATAATTGGGTGTGAGGATCAAACCATCATAATCACAGTCTTCTCTTTCTGGCCATTGATCCTGTTGCTTTTGCTGTTATTTCTGTTACAGATTTGGCTTTCACCAACCACCTTTTAACAGCATTGACCATCTTCACCTCCACTGTCTTGCACTTCCCTTCACACCAAGGTATTCTCAATCTCTGCTGTATTTTATGCTCATTAACTATGTTGCTTGGAAAAGATATGAAAACAGGAAAACATTATAGTTTTACATTAGGACTCGTATTTCCATCTGTCCTGTTTCCGACTTTTCATGCCTATGTAGCTCATTGAGCATCGGTCTGTGATTTCTCCATAAGTCACTTCTATTAGTTCTATACCGATTTCAAAGGGAACACATTAACTAATGAATGATCATCCTTCCACATTATGTGGTTCGAGTTCTTGCTTAAATTCTACGAATGACCTTTACAGGTGGAGACAGCTGAAGTACACTCCAATAGGACCACTTGGATTCATCGAAGCGAGGAAGCTTTTGGAAAAAATAAAGCCAATCTAAACGCCCCATTTATAGGTACAATTCAATTGATTATACAAATGGCATCTCTAATCTCTAATGCTGATATTATTTGGAAGTCTTGTTTCCAACCTTATTTTATCCAAAGAACTACATACAAATCCTTGTGTTAAGTTACATTCAGCTGCCAAATCTTCATTTTTGAAACAGAAATTTCTTTTCAAGATTTTGTTGCAAAATTGTGTAATTGTTTTCATTGGTGAATAATCGTTTTCGCTCACAAAATTCTCGTGATTTTGATCATCACTTTGATTCATCAGCATCCTCGAGATTATCCTTTACTGCATTCACATCTAGGGCAGCTTTCATATAACTGCATTGCATTCATAATATATTACCGAATTGGGGTCACATCGCCTCCATTGTTGTCATGTTCAAGTTTCTACTCCTGAAACTAGATAAACTATGGGCGTGTTCGGTAGAGAAACGGGATTATTTGGGGAATTCCAATAATCCCGTGCTGCCGAACACGTTTCTTGGGTGATTTTCACATACTCGGATACTATGATAATTTCCGAACCTTCAATGACACTCATACTTTACGCGTACACATTCATGTCCGAAATGACTAAACATGCGAATTTTCGATGACAAGGATCCTAACATATACAAACCAAGTTGTTGGTAAATGATAAGATATGACCTACCAAATTGATATGCTAGGCCAAGAAATCTGTTTAGGATGATATCATTGCTGAAAATGGTACTCATATATACACTAGCTAAGTTGGTGTCCAGTGAAGATATTATTGTTATAAGATTCATGTTTGTGTAGGGTTTATTTTGTACCTAAAATTTGACATTTTTTCTTGTACAATGAGGTCCAAATTTCAGCCTCCAGACTGTTTTATTATGGTCCAGCTCATTTTGCTGCCTCTTGTTAAGTTGCTATGCTCTACTTGCATAAACAAACAAAAACAAGATTGACACAAACTAAAATTTATTTTCAAATAGAATGAATGGTATATGATTGAAACAAAGTAACAAATATGTTGCCAATTTCTTTCTTGTATTTGGTATTGGAGCCATTGAGCTTGTCCGGTTTGTAAGTTTGGTTGCTGTATTTTCTTTTCAATCGAAATCCTTAATGAAGTAGATACCTATCCACACACTTTTACTTTAGGGGCAGACACAAATCCCGCCAATCTCGGTATCGTCCCAGTCTCATACCAATTCCGATAAAATTTTATTCAAAGTTAGAAATTTCGTCCCGTCAAAAACTATTTGGGACGGGATATGGGTCTTTACTTATATACTTATCATAGAGCTATGCTTATAAATTTAAAAAACAAATTATGTTGGTCAAACCGTCAAAATTGACAGATGACCTAAAATAATTTAGATGTGTTTTACTATAATTATTTGAAAATTTTAATGTAAATGTAATATGCATTTATGGATATTTGGAAGATTTAATATTTTTTCGTTTTAAATACGATATATACGGAAATTTTTGTTGATAAAACGTAAAATTTAACAAAGTTAATAAAATAATGAACAAGCGAGATTGAGCTCGTCCCGATCTCAACCTGAATAGACCTCATTAAGATTCAATCTAAAATATTAAAGGTTCGTCCCGATCCCTACCCGTGCATCCATGACCACGAGTCCACACCTACCTTTGCTAATAAATTAGTAACATAAAAATTTTTTTTACTAAATTTATGGAGTTTTTTTTATCAAAAAAATGGTAGTGACCATGTTTCAATGATTGGAGATGGTACTTCATTGTTTGGAAATTTTGAGTGATGTTTGGTGAAGCCAATGAGTAAGCAGCTGGCAAAACCTCCATCATTCACATACCCACGAAAACGACTTCACCAATATGCATGGCTTCCACGTCAAAATTTCAAATTTCAACTCATTTTAATATAAAAAATATTATATATTCTAAATTTCATAATTATTTAGTACATAGTCTTCGCCCATATCCAATTTGGAAGACGTCTCTTTCAATTTTGAATAATTTTCAAACAGATAAATTGCAGTATAGTTTTTTTTGTTATATTTTTCAAGAGCATAGATTAAGAGACTTATTGATCAAAAGATAAATTCTGCCATGCAGTGAGTAATTTCTAAATAAGTTGATGGACTAAATAAGTTTTTTTTGAATATTTTATATATTAATTCTTGGAAAATATATTTATTAAAACAATTAAACTAGTCTTTTGTTATGTTCCTTTGAGGATTATGAGAGAAATAAGGTAAAATAATTCTTGAAAAAATTAATCTAAATTGTTATTCATGCCGTTTTGTTTTAATTACCCGTCTATAATTTCATATATTAATTCTTAAGGTAAAATAAATATTTTATATATTAATTATTGGAAAGTTATTTATTTTAATTATCTGTTTATAATTGTTATATTAATTATTGGAGAATATATATTTATATTAACTATTCGTCTATAATTTTCCGTACATATTAAAATAAGATAAAATACAAAGATATAAAATTATAGTACTTCTTACACCTATTTTGAT
>BSUD01000007.1:3029917-3103296 GCA_033239045.1 Fagopyrum esculentum | reverse complement strand
ATATATATATATATTTGAAACTAGATAAGCAATTAAATAAAATAAAATAAAAAGATTATAAATTTACAATATTGCATGTCTAATATGAACCAAAGATGGAAGATAATTAATAATCATATAAGGGTATATAAGTGCAAAACTATCATGATTCACTCATTATAAAATAATGTTTAAAACCTTATGTCATTCCAAATGAAGTTCTTTTTTGTTGGTAGGTAAGTTGAAATGCAAGACAATTTGAGGGACAAAAGTGATACAAAAAATATTATAAAAAATTATTAGTTGTTGAAATATCAAGTCTTCTTTTCTTCCTGCTTTTCTTATTTCAACTTTCAAATATTTATGTTGTTTTTTTGTTTTAATCTTCTTTGCACCATTGATCAACTAATATTTTAAAATGTTGATTTGGGGTGTATTTGGTGAGTGGAGGGTTTTTTTAGAATACTAATCTAGATGGAACTCGAATATTATTCGGATATTATATGGTTTGGGGTGTGTTTGGTAAGAGTTGGAGCTCAAATAAAATTTAAATTGCTTATGCATCTTTGAAAACTAATAAAAAAACAAGTCAGACTATCATAATCTATGGTGACAAATTGGCAGGTGGACAAGGTCTAACAACCGATAATATATTTCGACTGGTTTACGACTCGAGTTTTACTCTGTTAAGATATGTATCTCATATAGTCGCATTAATAATAAAGATAACTCATTGTCTGGTATATAAGGTCGGTGAGTTACTTATGGAGTCTATAGAGTTTGTATACTACTCTTTTTATTATCAATTAGTTTTACGATGAAACCTTGTTAGATATACGTCGAGCTTGAACATGATGTACATGTAGGGCCCGTTTGGTTTTATCACCGGAAATGGAAACGGAATAGAAATTAATCTAATTCATATGTATATCCTTATCATCAAACTTTTTGGAATCATTCCTTGTGATTTGAACTAGTTGGAGTAGTATTTGATTAGTTTTGACACCCTATAGGGTAACAAAATGGAGGAAAACACATGCATTTCGCATGAAACTCATTGAATGATTTCAAAAAATTTTATGAACAAGACATGCACATTGACTAGATTCATTTCCATTTTGTTTCTGTTTCCGGAGTTACAACTAAACCGGTCCAAACGGGGGATAGAGTAGATCCGTTTCCGTTTCCGTTTTCGGAATTACAACAAACAGGGGGCTAGTTTCTATTCCATACTTTAATATTAATTCTAAATAATATGAAATACTCCTCCTACTATCGATCAATTATAAGTTAAATATTAAGATATTCGAATTCACTTTACGAATATAAAATGAGTCTCGGCCACCATTATAAAATAATACTGCATTGATTTTATTATAATTGTACGTCTATTCTCAAATATATTTTTAATACGCATGAAAAATATAAACGGACAAATATTAGACCACTTTGAAAACTACCACATAATCAACAACAACAAAAAAAAAGTCATTATTTGTGTTAAAAAAAGGACAGGTGGACAAGGTCTGACGGAGCCACGTCAGCAGAACCTTGACCACGTGTTGAAATTTAGGTCTCCTCCTTTCAATGACAGCCAATAATATTGTCGTATTTGTATTTTGTTTTTTTTGTAAATTATAATTGGTTAGAGAGAGAGAAGTGCCAGCTGTCCCCCTTTGTAAATCCAGAAATAGAGTATTTTGGTATATGCTTAGACAATTATATGCACCACACAACTCAACCAATTCAAAATGCAACATTTATTCTTTAACTCAAACTCAAGTACCTCTAATTTTTGTTTGTCTATTTGTGTACATAGATGGATGGTTGGTTTCATAATGTGTGACACATAATTTTTTAAATTTTGAAAAATTGACACATAATCACATTTATAGTATGCGTGATTCTTATAAGTTATAATATTCTATTATTTAAAAAAATTGTTGTAAACAATAGGACTGAGCATAGGTACAAAACCGAACCGAGCTGCTAAAAATCGAACCGAAAATCGATTTTTTTCAAAAAATTTGGACCGAAAACCGAACCTATAAAGTAGTTTCGGTTTGAACCGAAAACCGAAAACTTGAAATATGCGAACCTTTAACCGAACCAATTACATCGGTTTTGGTTCGGTTTAGGTTTTATGCCTAAATAAACCTAAAAAATAAAACTAACAAATCTCGATAAAATAACAATAACATGAAATTTTCAATTATATAATAATTTTAGTATAAAGAGTTAAACCTAGCAAAATAACAATCCCATTTAAGCATCGATTAGTGTTATACTCAAAAGCGGGTTTTATTTGTTTATTAAATGAAATTTGATTTTCGGTTTTTTATCGGTTTTTTTAGTTGGGACCGAAACCAAAATTATAAAAAACACGGACCGAAGACCGAACTTAAATTGTCGGTTTAGGTTCGGTCTGGACCGAAATACTCGATTCGGTTCGATTTACCTGAACCAAACCGAACTTGCTCGACCCTAATAAACAAGGCCTAAATATTTTGGATTTCAGAGGGAGGGGAAATGGCATTACTATAACACTATAAGTCCATATTGTTCGGTTGATAATTGAATTTGTGCACATAAAATAATTGAAATAGTACCAATGAGCCCTAAAAACTTGGTTGTGGTGCAAAATGGACCACATTCACATCAATTTCCAAGAATTGGAATATGCATAAGGTACATGCATTAGCTCACTAGACTTTTACAAAGCTTGGAGATCATCTATGAGTACATTGGACTATACTAGTAGTTATATTTTGACCCGGAAATTTTGGTTGACGACTTTAATAGAGGATGTCCACCTTTGTTTTTCACATAGGATAAAAGTTGAGATAAAGATCGAATTTGATATTTTTCGGGTTCATATCACATGTTTGTGAATCACACGATATGTTTTGGGTATTGAATAAATCGGTTTATGTATTTTGAATCAGTCAAAATATAATATATTGTACTTTTATAAATGTGTGGTAACACTCTAAGCAATGCCAAATCTAAGAACATCTCTATCTAAATTTTAAAACTCTATGTTATGATGAAGGCATAAAAAAAATATGTTGAGAGAAGTATCTAATGGGAAAAATCTTATCCGACTTTAATGATAGTTTAATATTCATCTTTTGTGTTATTTTAAATTATAATTTACACTTTAGTAAATTATAGAATGAAGGAAAAATAAACAAAAAATAATAATGAGATAAAGGTGAATGAACTTCACACTCCTAAATAATCATATTCGACTCCTGACTGGATTTTCGCTTCTTTGAGGAAATCCAGATCAAACATGTGTTCAGAGAAATCAATTGTGTTGTTGACATATTGACCCACCTGGGAATTTCGAACCTCAACATACCCTTTTCTGACGATCCCGAACTTCATGTTCTCATCCGAAATGATGCTTTAGGATGAACTACCTCCAGGAGATAGGCCACCCTAACCGCTTTCCATTTTCAAAAAAAAAAAATTTTATTACTAAATTAAAGGTTGATGGAGGAAAGGATAGGTATGACAATTTTACTAACTTGATGAAGATCGGTGCAATTAAACAATTTACAGGGTCAAAATAACAAATTTGGGACATTTATTATATGTTTAGGCATGCTATTAAGATAATGATATGGGAGACAAGACATTGTAAAATAAAATATCAAAGTTGGATAAGCATGAATGAGATATATAATATGTACCTAACTATTGGGTCCTTAGCTACCTTCATTTTTTGACCTTTCTTTTGTTGTAACCAATTGTAAACTATAGATATTAAGTATGGTTCATTAAAGTTTGATGATTGATTTTCAACCTAACAATAATAATATGTATTAAACCAAGTTCACCGATTCAATTTTAACAGGTCGTTGTATAGATAAAGTGATCAATATTAGAAAAATCAATCTATATCCGTTTGGTTTAATTGATTTTTATTTGACATATGGTGACCTTGAAAATTCCATATACTATAATGTCTATACTTAATCATGTTAAAATGATTATTTCTATCATTATTTTTAAAATATCTTATTATGATTTTATTTTAATAAATAATTTTAAAAAATTATTTGTACAAACCCTTCATTTTAAGTTTTAATTTTATATTATAATTATTATGTTTGTTTATAAAAAATAAAAGGGTTACAAATAGTTTGTTGATCTCCCTAATCACAAATTTCAATTTCTCTAACAACAACAAAGTTACATAAAATGTTTTTTTTTTTAAATCTAGTGACGATTGTTGCCTATAAAAACAAAAGCAATGGAAGAGTTTATCCTGTCTGTGGTTGTTTTATTCTGACAAATGCCAATCAAACTTCCACCAATGTTTATCCACACACCCTCCAAAATTCACCAACCCAAACATACCAAACCGGTGGGTACTGGACCGGTTCACCCGGTCCTCTCCTCTTCCTTTTTGTATATATCTTTTTTCATTTTCTCCTTCTCCTCCCTCAAGTCCTAAATTATGATAAAGCTAACAAGATTATCAAAGTCCGATACAGACGGACCAGTAGAGTGGGGTCGTGTGCATGCGAGCGCACATGTCTATTAGACCTAAACCCAACACATAAATCCGGCAAGGTTCCATCATAAAACCAACCGACAATAGAAATGAGTAGCCCACCGACCTTATATAATAGGTTCGAAGTGCCACATCTTTCGATGTGAGACCTTATTATCTCTAACAAAGATAACTAATAGATAATAAATAGAACTAGACAAAATCGGATCGGTGCAGTGAACCTGAAATCTCAACGTAAGGTTTAAGTGTCAGTACTTATTGTGTTATTTTGATTTTTTTATATGATACTCTTTTTCTTTTTTTCAAGATATGCCCTCCTAGCTGTAAGACCGGCTTAAGCTAAACCTTAGGCCCAAATTCCGGACTCGGTCCGAGACTCGTATGCGTTTGCTCAAGTTTACCCGTAAAGGTGAAAAGGGTAAATTACGGAATGTGTAAGCTAGTAACATGAAATCAAACCCATTACAAAACTTTGTAGAGTAGTTAACATTTTCTCTCTCGAGATTTCCTTATCGTATATCGAACGTTATTTTCTGTAGCAAATTAATATTGTGCCGAACTCGCCACGTTGGCACTCCACTCAAAAGGTAAATGGGTCCCACATCCTTTAGGTCCACCGGAAACTTCCATTCACCATTTTGTTTTCCTTCTCCACTTTAAAACCCTTCTTCTCCCCTCTCCAATTTCTCTCACCTTTCAACCAAAACAGAGCAACCTCTGTTCTTCCAAGAACTCATCCATGGCTTCCAATTTGAATCCTCATCTCTTCTTTCTCTCCTTCATTCTCACAACCCATTTCTATTCTTCATCATCTCTTATGCTTCCACTAACTCATTCTCTCTCCAAAACTCAATACACTTCTCACCACCACCTCCTCAAATCCACCGCCGTCCGTTCTGCTTCCCGCCACCACCATCGCCGACAAGTCTCCCTCCCACTTTCGCCGGGAAGTGACTACACGCTCTCATTCTCCCTCGGAGCTCAAACCATTTCTCTTTACATGGATACAGGCTCCGACCTCGTCTGGTTCCCCTGTTCACCGTTTGAGTGTATTCTCTGTGAAGGCAAAACGCCGTCTCCTTCGCCGCCGCCTCTCAACGTCTCTTCATCCTCCCGCCTCACGTGCAAGTCACGTGCTTGCTCCGCTGCTCACTCTTCCCTCCCTTCCTCCGACCTCTGCGCCATGGCTAAGTGTCCTCTCGAAGAAATTGAAATTTCCGATTGTAAAAATTTCCACTGCCCTGCTTTCTACTATGCCTATGGAGATGGCAGTCTTGTTGCGAATCTTCATAGAGAAACTCTGAAAATGGGTCCGGATTCGGGTAACCCGCTTACTCTACCAAATTTCACATTCGGGTGCGCCAACTCTGCTCTCGGCGAACCCATTGGAGTTGCAGGGTTTGGTCGAGGTTTCCTCTCGTTTCCTAATCAGCTTGCGAATCTCTCCCCTCAATTAGGAAATCAATTCTCTTACTGTTTGGTTTCTCACTCGTTTGATTCGACCCGAGTCCGACAACCAAGCCCGTTGATTCTCGGTCGGAGCTCCAGTGAGAAAAAACAGAGGAAAGTTGATGCAGGGTCTTCAAAGGTCAAAATCATCTATAACTATACTCCTATGTTAAAAAACCCGAAGCACCCGTATTTCTATTTAGTCGGGTTGGAAGCTATATCCGTTGGCCCGACCCGGATTCCAGCTCCGGAAACACTAAAACGGGTCGACCGGCATGGGAACGGAGGAGTGGTCGTGGATAGCGGGACCACGTTTACAATGCTTCCAACAACTCTCTACAACGCGGTGGCTAATGAGCTAGACCGGACATTAAGCCGGGTTTACAAACGCGCTGAAGAAACCGAGGGAAAAACCGGGTTAACTCCGTGTTATTACCTGGACCGGTCCGGTTCGAATGTGCCGAGTATGGTGTTACATTTCGTGGGGAATTCAAGTATGACTCTCCCCACCCGAAATTACTTTTACGAGTTTTTGGACGGTGGAGATGAGAAGAAGAAAGGGAGGAAAGTAGGATGTATGATGATGATGGACGGTGGTGATGAATCGGAGGGTGGGCCCGGGATGACGTTTGGGAATTATCAGCAACAAGGGTTTGAGGTGGTTTATGATTTAGAGAACCGGCGGGTCGGGTTCGCTAGGAGAACTTGCTCGGCGCTTTGGAATGAGCTTGGGCGTTGACTTCTTGTGTAAAGTCAACGATGAGTTGGTGGTGTTCGTGTGGGGTTGACTCTCACACGTGTGTGGATTTTTTTCATTTGAATGAGTGGGACCCAGTAGATTATTAAATTTTAAAAAAAGAAACCTAGTACAATGATGAAATGCGAGAAATTATTTTAAGTGGGTTTTTTGTATAGGGTAAGTGGTCAATAATGGTGAATGTAAAAATGTATGAAGGAGTAATATGTAATTTGTTAATTTTGCATGTATATATCAAAATAAATAATATAATTTCTCACGTATCTTCATTAATTTGATTTTACATTAATTTAGTGTTATAATTGATTATAATATATTTTTAACACATTGCCTTTGTATCCAATAACTAAAGCTATATTTCATATTTCTCTCTGCTTTCATTTATTGAATAGAATATTATAATGGGAAAATTTGAAAAGATATACACTGAATCTTTGAATTTTATTTTTTGTTTCACCCACTTAATAATAAAAAGATTTTTTTTTTAAAAAAAAAACAAATACTTGAGGTACACAATCATACTAGTGTATTACCCGCACAAAAAATTTTAATAAATATTTAATACTTAAAAATTTATATGTATATTTTTGTAAAATAAAATTTCAGATAATAAAATTATAATTATTATTATGAATTTTAATTTTCTTATAAGTATTTATCTCTTCTAATTAATTATATTTTTAAATTGATTTGTTAAAATATGCTTGTTGGTAAAAAAATCGTAAAAGTTTAAAAACTATTTTTTATAAAACTATTTATTTAAATATTTTTTAAAAAATTTAGAAATTAATTTTTTATTTTATATTAACATTTAAAAATCACTTTTTAAAATAATTTTTTAACTTTCAAGAAGCCTGACGTTGACGCGTGACAATATAAGTTTCTCCTTTAATAGATATAAGATTGTTAACAATTCGTTAAATCACCATTATTGTTAACAATCTGTTCAAATTATAATTAAAATAGATTAGTTTGCATAATGCAAAAACATCAACCGCCATCCATTGATTCTTCAACATTTAATGATTAGTATTGGTTTACCAAACATTTATAAACTATTTATGGATACAATATTTATGGATACAATAACTATTAATAAAAGCTAGTTGTGGAATTGAGCGGAAAGTGAAATTCGAATTTGAAAGTGTATTGCTTATTTGCCCTCCTATTCAAACTTTTTTTATTTTAAAAATAATTTATTTTGGAAGAAATAAATGAAAGGAAAGACTTATCTTACCAAGAAAGGAATAAAGTTTGGTGTAAGCTGTCAGAATATTGGCAAGATTCCATCTTTTATTAATCTTACACATAGCCCCACTTCATTTATATACTTATTATTAACTACATAACATATTTCTAGTCTAAATTTAATCAAATATACAAAAAAATCACATTCTTTTAGTGTAAGTATAAATATTTTTATTAGTTTATATTTATATTTTATTATTAATTGTAAAAATAATGATTCGTACATTTGATCGAAGCGAGTAATTTTCTCCTTTTATAAAATAAATAAAGGAGTTTTAATTCGTAAAATTGGTTTTTAGAAAAATATTAAACACTCTCTTATTATAAGTTTCATAAAATTTTATTATTTGTTAAATTCTTATTATAAAGTGAGAACTTGTGGTAGTAAAATAGTAAGCATAAATAGTTTTTGCATATGAGATAATAAAAAAAAGTTTAAATATTTTATTATAATATATGTTGGAGATAATAATTGGTTTTAGGATGAAATCTCGTCGAGTTTATGTGTTGGACTTGGGCCTAATGCACATGTGCGCTCGTATGTACACGATTCCCGCTCTACCGGTCCGCCAGTATCGGACTTTGACATAGTATCAAAGCGGTTAGCCTCAATTGGGCTCGCGATCCTAACTTGTGGACAAGTGCAGCTCGGTGTATATCCTCTAGTTGCACTTCCGGGGCGTGTTGGAGATAATAAGGTCCCATATCGAAAGATGAGACACTCCGAACCTAATATATAAGGTCGGTGAGCTACTCCTCCTATAGCCAAATGGTTTTAGGATGGAACCTCGCCAGGTTTATGTACTGGCCTTGAACCTAATACGCATGTACGCTCGTATGCACGACCCCGCTCTACCGGTTGACTTTGACAATATATTAAAATTTGGCAAATTCTATTAGTCGAAAAAGGTATGAAAAGATTTGAATATGTATTTAGATAAAGTCAGATTATTTTTCATAATATATTATTCAAAAAATGTTATGGAGTAAGGTATTTCATGATAACTATTTATATAGGACAAAATTTGTCATCTTATCAACTTCAGTTTATATATTGCAGAATTTTCATTTAAAAAAAAATTAAAGTTTGAATATTTTATTTTATTTTATTTTATAAATAGGCGTTGTGGGAAACGTGACGTGATTGTGCGTGTGGTTGTAAAATAAAAGAAAAAGAAGTATTTGGGTTCATTTGGTCCTGCGGCTATAGATCATCACTTTGTTCCAATCCCAAGAACATTTGAGACCGAAACAAAGATTAAAAATAAAAGAAAAATAAAAAGAATAATGAGCTGGCTCCAACTCAATCGAAAGCGCAAGTTCCAATGATGAAACGCCATGCTGTGCATTTGTCTTCTTCTAGATGTTTCCCTTATCCCACACGTATGCTCTTCGCTACCATACTCGCTTTCATTATGTGTATCTAGTATCTACGAATGTACATAAAGGAAGCGTAGACATAGGTGTAATCAAGCTACTTGGTCTCGGTTCGGGTTTGACTTGTTAAAAGCTCGGTTTGAGCTCCTTCACTTTTTAAACGAGCCAAGTTTAAACACATTTTAAACCTCGTATAAATTTTAGGCTTGTCTCGGCCTTGACTCGTTTATAAACGAGTCGAACTTGAGCATGTCAATTAGAGATGGCAATGGATCGGGTGGTGGGTGGATGACCTGTCCGCCACCCGACCCACGAGAAATTCCCATCCACCCCATCTGACCCGCCACCCGCCAAACCCATCACCCGCATCCGATCCACCCACATCCAACGGATGAAGCGGGTGGATCGGGTGATATTCGGGTGTTCTATGCATTTCCTTTAAATCGATATTAAAGTCGGATTCGAATGCGGAAAATTAATAATAATAAAAATAAATTTAATCCGATAAAGTCTTATCCATAAAACACATGATAAATATAAAGTCAACACAAATCATCCAAGTGAAAATATTACAAGAAGTGTTATAAGTTTAAGTTCTTGAAAAATAGAGAATTTAGCAATACATAACATACAATAAGATCATAATAGGAAGTGAATAAATGTACAAATTTTGTTAAACAATGAGTAAATCACCAATTTATAAATAAAGAGGAAACTAAAGATCACTAAACAAGTAAAAATCAATAAAAAGGTGTAAGCGGGTAAAATAGGTCGGATGGGTGGATGGATGGATGATGGATCGGGTGATGGGTGGATGAAAGTCCATCCGAATCCGACCCGATCCATCACCCGATCCATCCGCCATCCGCTTTCACCGGTTCATGTCGGGTTTTCACCCGTTTATTATGAATCGGGTTCTCGGGTGTCCGTCGGGTTCGGATGAAATTGTCATCCCTAATGTCTATGCTCGGCTCGTTCGGGTAAAGTTCGGCTCGTTTGGATAAAATAACACTATAAGCATATTATTTTGGCAAAACTACTCGGTCTCGACTCGTTAAAAGTTCGGCTCGACCTCGTTCACTTTCTAAAAGAGTCAAGTTTAAACACATTTTTAAAGCTCGTATAAATGTTAGGTTCGGCTCGAGCTTGACTCGTTTATAAACGAGTCAAACTTGAGCATGCCAATACTCAGCTCGTTCGGCTCGTATTACATCCCTAAGCGAGGAGCCTCAACGTATTTGTGTGTATAGACGTGTATTTACGTTACGTACGCATGCACGTTAATTTATACTATGCAATACGTAGAATGCACACTAATATGTCATTATATAAAGATATTGATAATACAAGCCGAGAATAGATACGTGACAAAAGAATCTTGATGGGGATTTGCACACAATCTCGGCGCCAATAATTTTGTACTTAATTCATAAATTTAATTAAGGTTAATTAACTGCGTATATTCCAATAAACACACTGATTAATGTATTGTAAATCCCCATGTTAACACGAACACCGTGCGTTCATGCCATATAGCTGTCAACACCTACTAGAGCGTTATCCGAACCAAATGTATTATACACGTTTTATTCAGTCAATTTTACTGAAACGAACCGATTTTTTCCCCGAATTGATCCCGAGTAGTTCGCGCGTGTAACAGCCTTTAACCCTGTTTGTCCGTTATCAAGTTTTATTGGGCCTTTTCTTTTTCTCTTTTTATATTACGGGCTACCACCGATATGGGCCGGCCCATATTACAGGCCCATGTTTCATGAGTCTCACTTTGTGGTCCCCACCTAATTCCGTAAAAAATATAGATATTAATTTACTAACGCAAAAACGAATTGTAATTCGCTAGTGTCTAGTGATCGTCGGTTATAGAAATTTTAGTACAACAACATGGTTCTTCTTACAAAGAGAAATATATCGTTAAGTCGCATGTATAATTTTGGACGTCGTCTGATGGTCCAGCCTTAGATTGAAAAAAATAAACATACTTTAGGCGTTGACGCCATCCATCAACGCTCAAGATATTTGTTGGTCCTTGTGAATTTGATGTTGTGTACGTTTAACGCCCTTTGTAAGACATAAAAGAGGAAAGATTGCAAAGTAGTTTAGTACAGTAAGTAACACGTTTGTAAAATTTAAACCGATTATTTTTAATATCAAAAATAATATTTTGATATCAATAAAACAAATTATAATGAAAAATATTATGGAGTAAATACATCTTAAAAGTTAAGAATTTAGAATAGAATAGTAGAAAGACCATATAAAACAAACAAATTCAAAGATAACCAAAATTGCCACGTCTACAATATCTATAAAAAGTTGTAATATTACATAAAAGAATCAAACTAACAATCAAATAATCTCAAGATCATGCTCTAACACATAGAGCTTAATTGATGGATCTATCAACAGCAATCTGAAATCTACTCTTAATAATCACTTGATTTCTTGCTGCATCAACTATGAACTCCTTTACTCCTTCACAACACACAAACAACAATAAATCAAAAACAATCTTTCATTTCGATCAAAATCTCCAGAAAATTCATTCTATCTTCTTACCAGTTATCTTCCTCATTAGTCTATAGACTCTCTCTTTACATCTCTTGCATCCCATGTTAGCGTCAACGACAATCACCTGAAACTACAAAACATAAATGTCAGCCTTAAACTCGATAATCAAACCCTAAAATCTCATCAACAGCATAACAAAATCAAATCATGCATTACAGATGGAATTGATAGATCTTCCCAGCAAATCAATGGTTGACCTTTTGCTGTTTTCCCCATACTTTGCAGCTTAATCTCAATCCTCATACAGTTTATCTTTCTTCATGCACACATATATATATATATATATATATATATATATATATATATATATATATATATATATAGGTTATTTAATATTTCTGGGTATTTCAGTAGGGTTTGGCGTAATGCAAATCAATGATGATTTGCAGCCAATATTGAAAACATATTATACAAGTATTATACACATTTTTTAAGGACGAAAAAATTGATTTTACGATGGCTTACAAGTTCAGATAAGTAGATAACTAACAAAGCATGATTAAATAATTAATTCGGCTAATTATATTGCATTGTCAGCCTCAACTTTGATTCATATTAACTTTTTTTTTTTTTGCTAAGATGTCAATTTAGAGCCAAATAACCTTAAAACTCAAGTCATATTTATTACTAGTAATATAAGATGACGTTTATATATCTCTCTAGGGCGTGGTTCCCATGAGAACATGAGAACAATCGTACACCGTTGGACGTGAGTATTAAGGGTTGAGATTTAGAGTAGATATCAAAAATAATAATAACTACGAATAATAATAATTATGAATTCAAAAATAACTACAAATAATCCACTCAACCAACAATAACTACGAATAATACATTAAACGATATGTCACATTCGTAACAAAACTAATAATAATTACGAATTTGTTCTCATGTTCTCACGTTAGGGGGTGTTATCATAGGATCTATACTCTCTATGTATATATATATAAAAGATTTCATGACAAGACCAGATTTTGAGTTTTTTAAATATTTGATATAATTTTAATGAAATATCAAATAAATATATATATTTTTTTGCAATTTTATCACCTATTAATTACGATTACCCTTTTAAAAAAACAAATGCAAAGTGATAAACAAAAAATAACATAATTTTAATGACGATATAAGGTGCAAATTGCTTATATTCTGATTGAATTTCATTTCATGGCTTATGATATGTTTATGTTTAGCTTAATCTTAAGAGATTAGCGAGTTGTTTATGCAGGTCGTGCATATGAGCTACCAAGAATCACCTAATTAAGCTAATAATTGATTAATACATTAATAATTTTAATGGATAATGACATTGAAACTCCTTACAAGGTAGGAGCCAACAACTTTATCTAACATTTTTAAATGTCTAGTTGAAGTATTAGTATAATAATTACCAAAAAAAAGTATTAGTTTATAATTTGATTCATCTATATAATAATATAACCACGTATTCGTTTGTGCAAGTTTACCTAACATGTCCAATCTTACTTTGATTTGGCTTAATAATCTTAAATAAAGTTTGATTACTTCTGTAAAAATAAGGGAAATTAAGTATGGTGTCTCTGTACTCGTTTGACAATTAATAATAACTAATAAATAATCTTATTTTTTTAATCAAAGTATTCAACAAAATGCAAAGTTTATAGAGATGTTAGTAAATCAAAGACAATACGAAATTAACTGATAAATTAAGTACAAATGAGTGACACTACAACAAAAGCAAATCTGAACCAACACTCATGCTCTATGTATACTTTCCCGGTAGATTCTCCAGTAATGTATACAAACTCGTAAACCTAGTACGCGTACATAACAACAACAATGGTACTCTTACGAATTACAATTGCTAAGACAAACTTGAATTGGTTGAGTAGTTGCACAGTTCTAAGGCTGTATCACAAGAAGTGGCTGCAAAATAAACAGCAAGTGTCACTAGAAATGAAATTTGAAGTATAACAATGGTAATATGATGTAGGTTGTCAAGTTTGATAACAAAACATACCGTATCAACGCTTACGGGCTTTGTATCTTCTGCAAGAATTTCAGTTACTGTCCCTGATTGATCCGCCTGTAGATAAAAGCACATAGCAACAACTAGAAGATAAGTTCCAACTTAACTTGTTCAGTACTAAGCTTTGGTGTATCTATGACAGACAACAATAGCAAGATATTCATACAATCAATTTGAGTGATTTGTTCTGTAAAAAACAACTATGACAAAAGATTTGATTGAAGGTTCATTTTTAGTTGATCTCAGTTTCAATGAGGGCAAAACGCAAATCTATGACAGAGCAATAACAAGATATACATAAAATCAATTTAAGGGTGAATGTTTTCTCATACTCAATATAAAAATTTATTTCCTTTTCCCAATATGTATAGGGTATCAAAATTTATCAAAAACTACTACACTCACTTGAAACTACATAGAATGAATCCAAACTAGAGGTAAGTGATTTGTTCTGTCAAATAACTATGACAGAAGATCTGATTGAAGATGCATTTTTAATTGATGGCAAAAGATTAGCTTGAACTTCACTTGTTCTGACTTAAGGTTTCATAAATCTTCAGATAATTACACAATTGAACCCGAAAGAGAGAACTTACTTCAATTTCATTCATCAGTTTCATGGCTTCAACAATACACACTACCTGGCCTTTCTGCACTTTGTCACCGACCTGCAGGAAGGAGAAGCAGATTTTGACAATAGATAGAAATTGATAAGAATGTAACATTAAATGAAGAAAATAATGGATAACTAATAAGAATCACCTTTACAAATGGAGGAGCACCAGGAGCTGGGCTACGATAGAATGTACCAGCCATAGGGCTCTTAAGAGCCGGAACTGATGACTCAGCTGGTTTGGGAGCCGGTGGAGCGGGAGCTGGTGAGGGAGCCGGTATTGGTATGGGTGCAGATGTAGTGACTTGTGGTATCACGTATGGTACACCAGACGATACAGTGGCTACAGGAGCAAGAGGTAATGTCGGCTCAATGGCCTCCTTTTTACGAATTATAAGCTCACAGTCTAGTTGTTTCATTTGCAACTCCACAATGTCTTTAGAATCTACCAGCCTAAATGATAGAAAACTGATCATGAATTTTCACAAAAATTATTTTTAAGGAAGTTGAAATGCAGATCAAAATACAAATAGGCTTACTTCACAAGATTGCTCACTTGAGAGATAAACTCGGATATTGATTCCTTAGAAGCCAAGACCGGAGGAGAGGCATTGTCATCTTGATCATTATCTTTGGTCTCTTCGACAGGTGCTCTATCATCTGAGGAAGCATTTACAACAACCTTGCTCAACCTATCCTTCGCTGTCACATTGCGCCTCAAACCAAGGCTACCCTAGGGTGGCATATCAGTGAAAAGGATATATATACATCAATGCCACTAATGTAAGTAGTCATTATAAGTCAAATACAAACATAATGCAAAGAATAATCAAGAATGCCCCTAATATTCAGTGATTTGCCTGTTTGTAATCTTAATTAAGGACTATACTATCCATCAAAACATTCTATTATAATTCTATACTATTGCTTAGTCTTTGAACATTGCAGCCTGAATTTAACAGTAAGAATCAACCTGTTGAAAGAATGAAATCAAGAATGCTTATAATATTAACTCACAACACAGTAGCCACAAGTCACACAATCCCAGATTTTAGATGTTGAAGCACAATAAAACCATTCAAAATTTCAGATTGATGATACAGAGACTAACCTTGGAGAAAAATGAAATCTTGGGCTTTGAGGAAAGAGCAAAAGAAACCTTTGAGCGCAAGTGGGAACGACAAAGAGGTACCAATGTGGTGGCCTTAGCATCAGCTGCTGCTGTCGAAACCGAAGTTGAAGCAGCGTGGATAGTAATCGTCATAATTGAGTCCAGTAAGCTAATTTTGAAATTGACGACATAATTAGCAACCAATTCGACACTAAACTATCTTTGATCAACTTATAATCACTCGAACTTCATCAAAATTGAAAGACAAAAAGATAGTGATAGCATGACTCCAAATACGCAACCATGGACAGTACGAACTAGTACCTGATCGAGAAATCAATTGAGCAAGAAATCGGAAGAAGTGAAGCTGAAGTGAGCGAAGGATTTAGGTTTTGGAAGAAGGTGAAGGAATAAACCCTCCAATCGATGATATCAAAGTGTCGATTTGTTGGTTGTGGGTAGAGAATATAGATGAAGGGTGGTTGATCAAGTGAGTTGGCCCATGCTATTGTATCCTGATTATGCCACGTGTCATTCAGCTTTTCATGGATAACATTATTTATTGTTTGGAATAGAGACAAATAAGATACAGCTCCCATGGTTGTTCTGTTAATCACCATATAGCTACTAAATCCACATTCTTGCATATGATTATTCTTCTTTGTTGATTACCAGGTGGTTAGAGAAGATGACAAAACACATTCATATTTGAAGTGCATCTGCAATGTAAGAATACAGCAAACTAGCATTTGTTTCATGATTGTATTATTGACAAAGGGCTAAACTCCTCTGAAAGTCAAATCAAGTGAACGCTAATGTTACACAAAACACATTCATATTTGGAGTGCATCAGCAATGGAATCAGCAAGACTGATAACATCAAAAGGAGCATGGTTTTTAACAGCTTTCGCGCTAAGAGGGCACGAATCAGTGATCCAGAAGTGTGTAAACGCCTTCTCATAGCCTGTACAAAGTGATCAAAACTTGAGAAGAAGATAAAAGCAGAAGAAGGAACAAAGGCTTTGAAAAAACATATTTACCATCTTTGTGCATAAACCGTTCGTATGATCTATTTGGGAAAACTCCGTGTGTTACATAGGCACTGACCTTTGTCGCGCCATGTTCAGCTAAAACTTTCTGCAAAGAACACATTTAGTTTGTCAAGAAAATTGAGAAACAGATAGATAAGAAAAACACAATGTAGATGAACTAACCTGGCATTCGATTAAGGTTCCACCTGATTGGACCAGATCATCAACAATGACGACATGGCAACCTTCAGGGTTACCCTCTTTGATCCTAACTATCCTCTTGTCTTCCTCTCTGACCTTATTGCATACCACCTGACAATCACAAACAAGGATGTGGATTTAGTAAAGAAAGTCATATACATGAATGTGTATTTAGTAGATATGTGGGAAATTGACAACAACCGTTGGGAAGTCGTCTAGTAGCTTGTGGAATCTCTTCCATGCTCCATCATCAGGAAATGCAACGACAATCTACAGTTAATAGCATTCCTTTGTTAATAGTTTGAAGCTAATCTATATATCTACACTAATATAGACGACTGTAATACTGACATGACGTGGATACACGTGATATAAGCTAGTTTGATGTAAACAATAAGTAAACATATAACAAGCAAGAAACCTTCTCAGCATTGGGCAATTGTTGGAGACGCTTTTTCAACAGCGGAATTCCAGTTTCAAAAAAAGGTAACACATGATCTCCAAAATAGAATCTTTCCTGCATAGGATAACAGCAAAATTATCAAACACCAAATTAAACTAATCAAGCAATAGTTAAGTGAGAAAGGAGAGAATGACTCTAAGGATCCGTTTGTTTTGCTAGAAAACAATTGAGAAAACGAATCACCACCAAACCGGTAAGGTGTTTTTCTAGTCATCAAAATGAGATGTCTGAACAGGAAAGTAAGATATCAAACCTTTCCTTTATACACATATTTCATAGTACAATCACTTCATGGGTGAATCTAATCTAATATTTAGTTCATACTTTCTTATTGTTGATATATCATTCATTTTCAATGACTATGTAGCTAGTAAAGCATGAATGTCATATACATATACAAATACAACCATACTAAATCTGATATTAACCTGCAAGACATAAATGTCATATACAAATATAGATATTAACCTGCAAGGCATGAATGTCATAGATGACCAAGCTGGTTGGACCACCTCTAGATACAGGAATATTTGACAAAATTCTTGCCATTGTAAATGCTGTAGCAACATCACCTTCCTCTTCCATTCGCTCAAAAGATCCAGTAGGAAAGAAAGGTAACACCAGAGTAAATGAAGCAACAAACAATCGAGGAAGTGCAAATATGACAGATATCTGCTCAAATATGACTTTAGGAGAACTAAATGAAGCCAAAAAGGCCACATGTTGCCCTCGGATATCTTGTGCATCATCTATATAGAGATTTGGGAAACCGTCATCAAAACTCCTGATAAGCACATAAAACACATTAGATGTTCCTTCATTGAATACAACAGGCAGATATCAGTATATCACTGATGATAAAATCAACATATCAGAACATTACAGTGATCCATACCCAGTTCAAGACTTACACAAAGCTCCAGAAAAACTCAAAGTAAATTACAGAAAAGAAGAAAAAAAAATGGAAGATTGAAAACATTAACCATTTATCCTTAGTTCCATAATTTTCCTTCATGGTACAACAAACAGCTATATTTTAGCATCATTTCAAATAAACTAATCAAGAAACTCCATAATTTTACTTCATTGTACAGCAGAAAGCTATCTTTCAGCATCATTTCAATTAAACTAATCAAGAAACTTCATAATTTTCCTTCATTGTACAGCAAACATCTATATTTCAGCATCATTTCAATTAAACTAATCAAGAAACTGGCTGAAGATAAAATCAAGATATCAGAACAACGACATAGTGATCAATACCAGTTCAAGACATAAGTAGACCAAGGGGGAAAGCCGCAGAAACCAAGTAAATTACCAAAAAAAAAAAAAAAGAAAATAAAAGATTGCAAGCTTATAACTTTATTATTCAAGAGCAAGAAGGAAAATTTCCGAATAAATGGGCAAAATGAGGAAAGATTACCTCCATTGGATGGATTGAAGATGAATGAGGTCAGACTTAGAAGCGATTTCACAAGCCAAGTCAGCAGCCTCCGGACAATGGAAGAGAATAACTTGCTTCTTTCTTGGCTTCTCCATTAACGCCGAGCTGTTTATCTCTACTATCTTGCTTTACTTTTCACAGTGAGTTGCAGAAGATAAAGGAGAGAATTTTCTTTTTTGATTGATCTCTAGTGGCGGGAGTGAGGGATTCCTTTCACGCGGCGAGGGCTTAAAGAGTCGCCACACCATTTATATGCATTTATGCTTGTCTGGACGTTACGGGTCGTAATTCGTATTAAGGGTTTTTTTAACAGACAACCATCCGTATTTATCGCGTTTTATTTTATAAAAATTAGGCGTTTTGCACGAGGGTTTAAGAATTTGTTTTAGATAATTTTGGAATGTGTAATCTTGTCTATAGCTTATTAAGGAGATCGTAAGACTAACAAATATCTTGTCTATAGGGCACAATTGATAAAAAACATAAATATGGGCAATATACGTAAATAGAAGTTTTGGTTATTTCATCAAATACCCATAAATAGGGGGAGGCCGAGCGTAATAAGAGGCGATGAATTGCGGCATTTTGTAGGTGTTTTTCCGGCGGCTCCTATAAATACCCAGCGGCGGCGGTGACAGCCTTTGACAGCCTGCAGAAGAGGCTTACAAGAGGCGGCGGTGGCCGGGTCTGGAGGAGGCAGAGGCCTAATGATAGGGTGTTGGGAGGGTCGGCACTGCAGCGTTTTTCTAGGTTAAGTTGTAGGGCTCGATGAGCTTCTTCCAGAGGTGGTGAAGGAGCTTCCGAGAAGGGAAGAACAGATAGTGAAGTGATAGTCCGACCCCTTACATCATCGTTAATGCAGCTTATAACACTCCCAAGAGGGTCAATTAATACATATAATCAATCATAAAGTTAAAAGCAAAAGGGTAAGAAAATTCGGGACATAATTCACCTCACGGTACGCAGACATGTTGAAATTGAATAAACCCCGTTGTCATTCGTCTGCACTATTTCATATAACTTCAGTCGTAGTAGCGTGTACGGCTTCTCTAACCGCCCCGTCCAAATTGATCTTCATGACACCTTCCTCGGGTTTAGTCCAACAGGTAGGGACATAGCTCTTAGTTGGGGTTATACTCTTCCTGGTGTGTTATTTTCAAGCTTTGGCATAATCCAGATGTTCGCGTTCCGCCACTTCCATGTCCACCATAAACTCACTTGCAAACGATCTCTCCAATGAAAAAGATTATCAAAATAATTAAAAGAGCACAAATTACCGCTAATCCAGACAACGAAGTTAATCGAGAAGAAATTATTGCCGGAAAGCGCGCCAAAAAGACCTTTCCGCATCCAATTGGTGTCGACACAATCCCGGAAGAGGTGGATTTCCGTCTATGGGAACTGTTTGCAGCACCAACAAGTGTCCGAGCTCGCAAGGCGTCTCCTACAACGTTCGGCGTTCGCTATTCGTGAGCACTCCCCCCTTAAGGGAAAATACTTAGGGTAAAGAAATAAAATTGTCAAACTTGAGTCCATGAGAATTTGAGTTTAGATCTTGGGACCCTTTTCTAGTGGTTGTTGTCTTAATCACCATATAACTACTCAATCCAAGATTTTATGTATTAAATAGTGATCATTGTCAATTGGTATGTAATAAGGTTAGAGAGAATGACAAAAGGATAGCTAGGACTAAGTCATCAGGTTTCCCTTATTGGACCAACTCGATGACATGACAACGATTAGGATTACCCTCCTTGATTGTAACTATTCTTTTGTCAATCTCCCATACCTTATTATATAAGATAATTTATAAGAAAAAACGTAAGACTGTCACGTCAACATATTTAATTAACAAAATGGATTTTGATAGTTTATTTTTGAAAAATAAAAATTCATATGAAAGTATAATCGGGTAAACAAAAATAAACAGAATCTGAAACAAAATATTCAATTAACAAAATGGATTTTGATAGTTTATTTTTGAAAAAAAAAATTCGTAAGCGGAATGTTTAGAATAAAAAAAGGGAAACTGATATTTTGATTTTGTAACAAAATAGAATATGAGGCGGTATGTTTATTTAAGAAAAGGAAAGTAAAGAAAGAATTTGAAGCGAAATATTTTAATCTAAAACGGAATCTAAAAGTTTTTTTTTGTTAAAAACATTTTATAAATCAAGAACTTCGTCGAAAAATAACAATTCATGAATATATCTGAAGAATTTATTAATATTAATTAACGAACCGGTTAACGTGATTTAAAAAATAGGAATATAACGAAAAGCACACAAAAAATAACAAATAAGAATATAATAAAAAAAAAAGCAAATATATTAACAAATTAGAATATAACTTCACTAAATAATACAATCGGTATTAAAAAATAGTTGGGGATATACTAGATAAATTAACATAAAATGAGGAAGGTCATAATAAGTGAATCGAACAAAAACAAATAGATTGATTTCGGAAAAAATTGGAGAAATCAAACAAAAACAATTTAAACATATAGATTGATTCCGGAATAACAAATATCGAAAAGAAAGTACAACAATTGAAAGATGATGAAAAAAGAACATAATGCTCAGATAATCGATCAAAATACTTACACAATCTGAATAGTTTCGTGAAGTTAAGTGACTGAACAAAATGAATTAAATGAAAACAAAACTCGTTATGCATTCAATCAAAATATATGAGACGACAAAATCAAAATTTATTACTCAGAAACTCGATCAAAATCCGGAAGATGCACTAGAAGATCAAATTACGTAAATACATGTAGACGATCAATAGAAAGTTTCAAAACCCAATAATTAAAATGGAACATATATCAAACCGTAAATATTTTGTGTGGGATTGATGAATAAGATGTTCGATATATATAGTTAAAATATGCATTGCTTCCCCAAAACTTTTGATAATTTATCTTTTGATTTTTTTAGATATTGTTGTAGTAAGCATAATATGTTGGCTTAAATAGAATCTGAAACGAATTATTCAATTAACAAAATTGATTTTGATAGTTTATTTTTCGAAAAAAATAAATTATAATCTAAAACGAAATATTTAGAATGAAAATAAGGGAAACTAGTATTTTAATTTTGTAACAAAATAGAATATGAGACGATATGTTGAATTTATTAAAAAGAAAACTCAAAAAAAAAGGAAAAAAACTGACTTTGAAGCTAAATATTTTGATCACGGAATCTAAAAGTTTATTAATTGTTGAATTTTTTTATAGATCAAGAACTTCGTTGAGAAATAATAGTTCATGAAGATATCGAAAGAATTTCTTAATATAACAAATCGGTTAAAAGTTATTTTAAGAAATCAAAATATAACAAAAATGCAAAAATAATTATTTTAACAAATAGGAATATAATAAAAAAGAAAAATATACTAACAAATCAGAATATAACTTCATGAAAAAATAGAAGTGTAATTAAAAGAATTTTGAAAAATTTTAGTCATTAGGATAGTTTTTGTTTATTGAATATTAACTAGGCCCCTATCAATTTTCTCATTATCAATAAAGATAAAATAATTTAAATGGACTGAAATTAAGGAAGGAAGTTGGAGTAATTAGATAACTATGTAATTAAAAACTACCAAATATTGAAAAACCGTTTTTAAAAAAATGAAAATTGTATAAGGAAGATTTTGCAAATCTTTTTATACTTCCTATTAACCGTAAAATTGAAGCAGTTTTCTTTCTTCCTCACATTGAATCCATTGAAATCCTTCAACCTCTTTTCAACCCAGAAAATCGTCATCTTCAACATTTCTTCAATAATCACTGTCGTCGTTCTCTAAATCTCTTCAACCGCTTCTATCGTCTTTTTAAAGCGTTGGAATCATTTCCATACTTGCGCCTACGGAGATCAACAACACCCAAGATTCTGCAAATCTTTTCTGTAGTATACGGTTACGAACACATATGACATTCCTGATACATAAAAAACAAAAAATTAAGGTGCAAGAAATACTTTTATAGATACATAACTATGCCCAACACAATTTATACATATATGTTCACGTATTACATATACATATGTATTAATAATCAACATGTAAAATGTACACAAAACGCAATGTTTTAGGTACAATAAATGCACTAGTGGAAGTAATCATATATTTTTATGTACATAATATGTACAAGCATTTACACATATCATACACACAAAACACATAATATTATATACAAAAAATACTATATTTATGTACATAATATATACAAACAAAACATACAGATGCACCAGTGCAAGGTAAACATAATGCATATTGTACATAACTGACAATAATCAACCATGTGTAAGTACATGAGCATAAACTAAAGACATAAATACAAACAATGTGTACATAAATAAAAAAACAAAGTATACGTACACAATCCTAGATGCGTACATAAACTGAAACAACACCATTGAAATCTCATAATTAACTCGAAAAAAACCTGGACAGTTTTAAGGCTAACGAATCTAAATTGAAGATGTACACAAGGTCACCGTTATGTTTGTTATCGATATTATTTATGTACACTATAAAAACGACAACCACACACCATTATAGCATTAAACTTCGAACACCATTGAAGCATCTCAAATCTACGAAAAACCAGAAAACTCGATTTCAGAAACAAAAATTACCGATTTTCTTCTAAAACAAGCGAGTAGAACACAATTATCGATCCATTCTCCTTGTCAGATTGCCGAATGTTGAACTTATGATAACAGAAAAGTGCCGTCTTCTGTTCTCGTTGAAGATGGACGACGATATCTTCGAAATAATTGTAGAAGATCGTGGTTGTAACTGCTTCCTTAACGGTTATTATAATCAATTAGCCCGTTCAATTTTGGAAATTAATAATTGTAAATAGGAGAGAGAAAGATGATGAGATCTTAATTTGTTTTATTATTAAATCTTTTCTTTTCATAATCTAGGGGCCTAGTTTGTCAACTAAAACACATAAGTGCCTACTTTATACACAATAATGCAAAAACTAACTACTTAACCATTTTACCCAATAATTTTTAAATCGGATAGCACTTAAGTACGAAAGATATCGAATTTTATATCATATATTATTTTTTTACGAGTATATATTATGTACATATTTTCTGTACATATTTTCCGTACATATTTTTACGGAAAATTCGAAAAAATTTCCAATCCAAAAATCCGATTCCAAGTATTTTGATCGGGTTTATTTTAATTTCTATTTTTTTTTTTTTGTTTTTGGCATGTTGGTTTTGACCTCCCTCTCTGCAACCTCACCAGTCACCACCATGGTTGCCCTTGAACAAACCTACAACAAGCATCCTTGCATTTTTCTCCTCACAATCTCCATCACCACCCACTAATCTCTCAACCCAACCACACTCTTCCCTCTTCCGGCTCTCTCTGTCACCACTCTCGTCTCTCGTTTCCGGCATGTAAAACCCAAAGTTTTGGAACTCGAAACGTTACGGGATAGGACCTCACAATGGTTTCCGACCCTCAGAGTAGCAACGACAACATCAAATCTTACAACAAGTACAAATAAATGAAAACCAAAACTTATAATAAAATCAAAAGTTATAATAAAGGGAAGCGTAAAAGGCTCTCAGCCAAGTTCAAAACAAAGGAAAGAACAACAACTGAAATATAAACCCGATCCCGTCCTATAATGTACGGAAACCCCGACTAACCACACCATCCGGATCACTCAGCAGCATATCTAACATGCGGGATATCTACAATATCGGTATAAACCGTTATCTAACATTCTATATATCACAAAGACAATAAAGACATAGACACACATAAGGAGTTGTCGGAGCCAATGTTACGCTACCATGCCGCCTCCGGTAGACCCTCCTTGCCATCAGAAACACGCTTGGGTTTTAGAAACCCTTTTTGCCCTAATTGAAATCACCCCATTAAAATCTGATGTAATTACAAAAAACATCCCATGTTTATAGTTTACATTTATGGCCCACAGTTTGGATTTTCGCAAGTATGCCCTTACATATATAATTACAAGATTTGGCCTAATATTTAATTTACAGAATATAACTTAAGTTTTTAGAATTTCATAATTTGCCCCGAAAAATGTGTTTACAATTTTTAAACTTGGTATTACGAGTTTTGTGACATTGACATTTTTGATTTAAGAGTCGTATGTAACAATCAATATATAGAGAATATCATTCAACTCAACAGAGAGTACAAAATATATATTATGTATGTGTTAATAGCATGTAATCTACCACTATCAAATTAGCAAAGGCAACAAAGACATTAGATTTCATCAGAACCTAGACAATAACAACCAATAATTACAACATGAGAATTTGTATGACTATATTATATAAAATTTCAAACATTTTCAGAACAATGATTATGACGTTATCCAATGGCTCGTCAAAATCTCGGCTCTAGGCTCGGCTTGTTCGGCTCGTATAACACCCTTACGAAATTGACTGATAAAATAAGTACAAATGAGTGACACTACAACAAAAGCAAATCTAAACCAACTGCTCAACAATGAGAAGGTCTCATGACACTAAGATTTTAGTATGAATTGAACTTAAGGTACAAAAAAAATCAAATAATAACATGCCTTATTTCTCAAACGTCATTCACTCATGCTATGTATACTTTCCCGATAGATTTTTCAGTAATGTATACAAACCCGTAAGTCTAGTACGAGTATATAACAACAACAAAGGCACTTGAGTTTCTTACGAATTACAATCGCTAAGACAAACTTGAATTGGTTGAGTAGTTGCACAGTTATAAGGTTGTATAAGAAGAAGTGGCTGCAAAATAAACAACTGTCACTAGAAAATAAATTTGAAGTATAACAATGAATATGATGTAGGTTGTCAAGTTTGATAACAAAACATACCGTATCAACGCTTACGTGCTTTGTATCTTCTACAATAATTTCATTATTGTTTCTGATTGATCCGCATGTAGATAAAAGCACATAACAACAAGAAAAATATAACTTCCAACTTCACTTATTCAACATTAAGCTTTGGTCAATCTATGATAGAAAACAATAATGCATACAATAAATTTAAGTGATTTGTTCTTTAAGAAAAAGTATGACACCATATCTGATTTAAGGTTCATTACTAGTTGCATATTATGCTTTAGGAAATGAAAATACATTTTTTGTTGCATTTTTCGTTGATGTCAATTATAAGTGAGGGCAAAATGCAAATACATGAAATAACAATAACAAGAAATGCACACAACCAATTTAAGGGTGAATGTCACATTTTTTTCTTTTTCCATTTTGTTTCTCTATCAAAATTTATCAAAATCTACCGACACTACAACAAAATTTATCAAAATCAAAGACAATACGAAATTAACTAATAAAATAACTACAAATGAGTGACACTATAATAAAAGCAAATCTGAACCAACTGCTCAAGAACAAGGAACTCTCATGACACTAAGATTTTAATATGAATTGAACTTAAGGTAAAAAAAAATAATAATAAAATGCCTTTTTCTCAAATGTCAGTCACTCATGCTATGTACTTTTCCGGTAGATAAGTATATCTGCAATGAAACCAACAAGGCCGAGAACTTGAAAAGGATCCTGTTTTCAATCGCTTCCGCACTAGGAGGACACAAATCAATTATCCAAAAATGTGAAAATGTCTTCCTATCATTTGTCCAAAGTGAAGAAAATTTGAGAGGAAGATGTAAGCAGAAAAATTAAAGACTTTGTAAAAATATAATTACCATTTTTGTGCATAAATCGTTCGAAAGAAAGCTATGGAAAAATTATATGGGTTACATAAACGCTGACCTTTGTCGCGCCATGTAAAACTAAAACTTTCTGTAAAGAACACAGTTAGATTGTCAAAAACTCACAAATAGATAGAAAAAAAAACACAATACAAGATGAACTAACCTAGCATGTAATTAAGGTTTCACCTCACTGGACCAAGTCATCACAATGACAACATGACAACCGTCAGGATTACCCTTCTTGATCCTAATGATCCTTTATTCATTTTTTCTAACGTTATCACATATCACCTTGCAATCAACAAAAAAAAGAATTTGGATTTAGTAAAGAAAATCATGCATTTAGTAGCTATCCGGTAAGTAAGAAAACAACCATTGGGAATCCATATAATAGCTTATGGAATCTCTTCCAGACTCCATTATCAAGAAACACAATGACGATCTATAGGGAATAAGAGAAAAGCTAATTTGGATATAAACAATAGTATAGCAGGAAGGAACTTTATATGATGATTTATGGTGTTGTTTGGATGACAGTGAAGTATAAGGAAACATATAACAAGCAATAAATCTTTTCAAGGAATTGTTGGAGACGCTGTTTCAATAGAGGAATCCCAAATAAGGTTGAACAACATCTCCAAAAATATTTCATGTATAGGAAAAGTTGGATAAAAACAAAACTATCAAACAAAAAAATTCATCGTTGAATGTGATGCCATACACATATACAAATACAAATATTAACCTTGCAAATATAATAGGTGACTAATCTAGTGGGTCCACTCATGGATGCATAAATATTAGACAAAGTTATTGTCATATCCTCTTCCATTCCGGTTCGAAAAGGCAATACTAATGTAAACGAAGCAACGAATAATCGAGGCATTGCAAATATTATAGGTATTTGTTCAAACATGAACTCGGATAACTAAATGAGGCTAAAAGGCCACATGGTGGCCTCGTATATCTTGTGCGTCGTTTGCAAAGAGATTTGAAAATCCCGCTTCAAAACTCCTGATAAGTAGTAAATTTAAAGAATCAAATAAGGTAACAATATTGTATTATAACAACTACTCTCATTCAGTATATTAATTATCAATTGAATCAAATGGTTTTTATTTTCTCATTTCCTAATCAACAGTAATACATTGCAAGAAGGGGTTATACTTCAAATATTCAAGGCGACTAACTTTATTTGAAAGGAGGTAATATTTCAGCAAAGGTAACACAAACAATGTTGTATTGGAACAACTACTCTCATTTAGCATATATATCATCAGTTAGATCGAACTATGATACCGGTATAGTGGATTCTGATACTACGGAGTGAACTCTGATATTGCGGAGTGAGCTTTGATACTCACCAGAGCGGACTCTGATACCAGCAGGCTTAATTTATTTTATTACCCAAAAATTTTAGGATTTTATCTTTAGATTACAATTTATCTTTAAGTTAGTGTTTATATTTAAGTGCGATCTATCTTTAAGGCTCATGATTGTAAAACCCCTAGATTTATCCCTATAAATATCTCATCCCCTGCAACGTTAATTAACTAAATTACAAGATGATAACCGGCTCTGTGTGTCAGCGTGATGATTGTTATATTCTTGTCTTATATGTGTTTGTGCTATTATTTTCTCTACTTATATTTGGATAGTTAGCTATTTATTGTTTATATTGTGGTTTAGACGTGCTACAGGTTAGAGCTGATCCCGAGTAATCCGGAAGGTAGTGATCAGCCGAGTTTCCGTACTCCATAGGATGGGTTGGAGTCTTTATATTAACGTTGATCTTTTTGTTTATGAGATTCTTAGAAACTTTGTGTTTAAGATATTGTTATTGGGTGTTGGTCTTGGGTCACATTCATGACATTCAAACATTGTTTTATGATATTCGGTTTTCCTTATTTGTGTCAAGATCCTAGTACAATTGTTGTCAAACTAAGGCCGGGACTCATTGTGAGGTTCTAACCAGTAGCTCCCCGATTTCTAAGAATTTGGGGTGTTACAGTTGGCTAAAACCCTTGCAATTCTAGGGTGATTGGTTGACGGTTGTGGTTTAGATGATAATAGATTGACCTTTGCACACGGATTGGACCCTGAGAGATATATTTTACCTTCGTAAAGACGTTTTCACGGGCTATTTTTTTATTCGGCATAGGTTCACTTTTGGCAATGTTGTTTAAAGGAATAGCTTATAGTAAGAATTTAGTTTTTAGAAACACTATTTTTTAAATTGCTGTTACGATACGAACTGTGTATGTAGGTTTCAATTTATACTAAGTTTACTCATGTCGTGCACAGCTATTTTTAATACATATTATTAGAAGTTGAAATGAATCCAGTAAAATATTTTTTCAGAAAATGAAATTAAAATTTTAACTAAATAAATTTTAAATTAGTCATATTTGATTTGAAAAGATATTGTTTCCCTTCAAAAAAATTTTTTAAAAAAAAGATATTGATTGAGAAAAGTAGATGGAAAACCTAAATTTGATTGACAATATTTAACCAATTTAATTTAAATTAGTCATTAAAAATTAAAAAAAAAACTTTTATTATTACATAACTTAACTTTCATGACTTTTTAAGAGATACGTTTGTAAATACACATGAATATCATATTTGATTAAATATACATCATATAAAAAAGACTAATAGAAGAAGAAATAAAATAAAAGTATATTTTAACAAATCTCGTGCAAGAAATAAAATAAAAGTATATTTTTATCGGATTAAATTTTGTATTAAATCATAAATTAAGCCAAAAAAATCTTTTTTTACTAAAACAAATCTTTCTTTAACTAACCTTCTAATAAATTCTCTACTGATAATATTGGCTCAACATAAACCCAAGACTTCCTCTATACGTTTTACGTGTATCCTCCAACTATAAATGTAGATAACTCCATTCATTTTTTTCTACTGATCATATTTCTCTTCATCTTTTTCAGGGTTGTCGTCGGATATTTTAAAACTGCTTCGGCTCACTTTTCAGGTTATTCAATAGTTTAGATTTCTTTTATTCATTCATTGATTTATTCTCCTCTCTCTTTTTGCTATCGTCCGTCTAATGAAACAAAGTTATGTTCTACATGTAAATCTTTCGATTGGATTTTATATTGTTTTGTAAAAACCTTCAATCCAATGAATAGAGCTTTAATTATAAATGTTATCCCTTCTATATCCCCTGTTGCTCCTCCACCGTCTATAGCTCCCGCTCCCGATTATCTCGACCTTCAATTTTATAGATTCGAAGCAATGGCGATCCATGATCCATAATCGGATTGATCCTCCTGTATCTCCTGTTGCTCCTCCACCGGATATAGATCTCGCTCCCGACTCTCTCGACCTTCGATTTTACAGATTCGAAGCAATGGCGATCCATGATACATGATCGGATTGATCCTCCTGTATCTCCGGTTGCTCCTCCACCGTATATAGATCCCGCTCCCGACTCTCTCGACCTTCGATTTTACAGATTCGAAGCAATGGCGATCCATGATACATGATCGGATTGATCCTCCTGTATCTCCGGTTGCTCCTCCACCGTATATAGATCCCGCTCCCGATTCTCTCGACCTTCGATTTTACAGATTCAAAGCAATGGCGATCCATGAGCCATGATCGGATTGATCCTCTTGTATCACCTGTTGCTCCTCCGCCGTCTATAGATCCCGCTCCCGATTCTCTCAACCTTCGATTTTACAGATTCAAAGCAATGGCTATCCATGATCAGATTGATCCTCCTGTATCTCCTGTTACAAATTCGTTTCTTTCAACTGTGCAGGTTTTTACAATTGTTATTAAATCAAAAATCAATTTTAAATATTGATGTGGTAACTATTGATCTAAAATCTCCAACCTCTTTGATTTGCTGCTATGATTGTTCCTTTTTCTTAAAAGTAATTATGTTTAATTATGGTATTTGGTGGATCTTTGTTCGGCATATTGATCTTCCTATGCTAATTATAAAAACTGAAGGTTTTTATATTTTTACTTCAAAATCAATTTTTAATACTTTTGTTTAACTCTCTTGCAGAATATGTTTTCAAATGATGTTTTAAATTATCCTATACTTTGCAGGTTTTATCAAAAATTATCTACACTTTCCGGGTTTCATAAAAAAGAAGAGAGAAACAATTAACCATTCAAGAAGCCAAATTATATATCACTTTTATCATATTATTTAAAATGTCTATTGTTCATCAAGTAATTTTGTTTGTTTATATCTATATATACATACTACTAAAATACACTACACTAATGTTGACGTGGTGCCCACTGAAGCACACTTACACTAATGCTAACGTGAGGCCCCACGTTTATTTTGGATTAAATTTTTTACTAAATAAATAATCAAGCCAATAAATATATTTTTACTAAAACAAAATCTAAAAAAATCTTTTTTTAACTAATCTTTTAGAAAATTAGTCAAAAATAAGAAATTTTATAAATAAATAAATCTAAAAACCTAATAATATCCTATTCTATTCCATTCGGCTTTTGTCTACTCTGCTCCCAATCTATCTGAATCTTCTTCTTCTTCCCAGTCTTCGTTTCCAATTAAAAAATTTTTAACTAAAGCAAAATTTAAAAAAAAATCTTTTTATATTCAGCCAAATCTATTAGTTACAAATATTTTTTCATCTTTCACTCGATACATATCCAATAACTATTTTATTTTTTTGTATTTTTAATTAAAATAATTTTTTAGTTATGATAGATATATTTGAGTTGATATCTTTACCAAAAATCTTCATAACATTTATTTCTTAATAAATTTTCATTTTATTAATTTATTAAACATTTTTTAAAAATCAATCAAAGAAGATTTTGATAATATATTCATTTTTTTTAAATTAATTGATTGATCGTCTTCTAATTATTACATGATTTTTTTATTGATATTTTTTTGTTTTAAATTTCGGTAAAAAAGGGATTATCATGATTTAGTTAATTTTTGTTTTAAATATTAGTAAATAAAGTGTACCGATTATAGTATGATTTTGATTATTTTAGATTTTTATACCAATTTTAGTTCAACCATTTTGTATCTGTTATTTTTAAATTATACGATTCTATTTTTCTACTGATTTTTTAAACAAATTTATGCAGATTTACATTTTCTTTTAACCGATTTTTAGTTGATTTTTAATCAATTGTTTGATCGTTTAGCAATTATTATATGATTTTGACTTTTTTGTACTGATTATTGTACGATTTTGATTATTTTAGATTTTTGTACCGATTTTAGTTCAGCCATTTGTATTAGAGTATGTTATTTTTAAATTATACGATTCTATTTTTCTGCTGATTTTTTAAACAAATTTATGCTGATTTACATTCTATATTACCGTTTATTTAAATCGATTTTTTTAGTTGACTTTTAATAAATTGTTTGATCGTTTAGCAATTATTATATGATTTTGATTTTTTTTTTACCGATTTTTAATGTGGTTTCGTATCATATTCTTTTTTTTTACAAATTATATTTTCCTATTCACCTACTTTGATCGATTTCGTATCATTTTTTTTTAAGTTTTATTAGCATAAAATAAAAAATTATCAATATGCGACTACGTGGTCTCAACAATGTATAATATAGTTAAAATTGTAAAATGAAAAACTATTTTATTAAAAAAACCCGCACAAGGTGCGGGGCATGAACTAGTATCTATTAAATCAGAATCCTCTATTACCACGTGTCAACGCCATATTTTTCGAAGCCTAAAAAATTATTTTAAAAAGTGATTTATAAATGTCAATATAAATTGGAAATTGATTTATAAATTTTAAAAAATATTTAAATAAATGATTTTTTAAGGGGAAAATTAAGGGGAAAGTTGCCATTTCCCGCCATAGAGTCTCCGTTGCGCCCCTGAAAGTGGACTCATCCTTCTCACTCTACTCCGGCGACGTCAGCGGATGATAAACCTCCGACCTGTCCGTCACCTTATTCTTAGTCGCGGACGCAGCTCTTTCTCTCCCCTCTCTTCCTCATTATCTTTCTCCAAACTCTCTCTCAATTTCCCACAAACCCTCATTTCACGTTCTCACCACCACAATCGCCGAAGTTCCCCTTCATCCATGGCGGATAATCGCCCTTCCGCCTTCGATTTTCTCATGTCCAACGCTCGCAAGGATGCTGCTTGCTCCAAGAAAAACCCTCCCCCTTCTTCTCCCAAGATACGCAAGAAACCAGAGCCAATTTCGCAAAACCCTAATTCCACCCCCTCAAACACTAGCTCCGATTCTCCTCAAGAATCAGTTGCTAAATCAAGCGGTAACACTGAAACAGACATTCGGTCGACAGTTTCTGTCAAGAAGGAATCGAAGGGAGGTGTTAGCTTCAAGAAGCCGCGGATAGCGGATGCCGATTTGGATTTGAAGATAGGTCTACTAAAGAAGAAGGATTCTGAATTTGTCCCTGAAAAGTTGGTTTGGTGGGACGAGGGACAGAAGACCCCTTTTCTCTTTTTAGCAAAGGCTCTCGATTTGGTTTCCGAAGAATCTAGTCGGATTGAGATCACCTTAATTGTTAGTAATTTGTTTCGGACCATCATTGCGTTCTTTCCCGATGATCTCCTCAGCGTCGTTTATCTTCTGGCGAACAAAATTTCTCCTGCTCATGTGGGTTTGGAGCTCGGTATTGGTGAGTCTTTGATCATCAAGGTTTTGGCAGAGGCATGTGGAGTCAGTGAGACATATATCAAGAATAAGTTCAAGGATCAGGGTGATTTGGGACTTGTTGCCAGGTCGATCCGTTCTTCTCAATCTACTATGCTTCAGCCTCCTCCTTTGACTATTGCCAAGGTTTTCGACACGTTCAGGAACATTGCCAATTCCTCGGGTAAGGACTGTATGGAGAGGAAGAAGAACTATATCAAGTCACTTATCGTGGCTGCAGTAGATTGTGAGCCTGTGTATTTAGTTCGGCTGCTGCAGACGAAGTTACGTATTGGGTTGGCACAGCAGACCTTGCTGGCAGCTCTTGGGCAAGCTGCTGTGCATTCTGAAAAGCATTCAGTTCCACCTTCAGGCATTCAGTCTCCATCGGAAGAGGCTGCAAAGATTATTAAGCAAGTGTACTCCGTGTGCCCTGATTATGATAAAATCATTCCAGCTTTGCTTAGTGGAGGTGTGTGGGAATTGCCAAAGACATGTAATTTCACCGTTGGTGTGCCCATTGGGCCTATGTTGGCAAAACCGACTAATGGGGTCTCGGAGATTTTAGAGAAGTTTCAGGGTATGGAGTTTACTTGCGAGTACAAGTACGATGGCGAGAGGGCTCAGATTCATTACTTGGAGGATGGAAAAGTTGAGATATATAGTAGGAATGCTGAGAGAAATACTGAGAAGTTCGCTGATGTTGTTCTTGCTACTGGAAAATTTAAGAAGCCATCTGTCAGCTCCTTTGTTTTGGATTGTGAAGTTGTTGCCATTGATCGGGAAACACAGAATATTCGTTCTTTCCAGGTAAAACTTGCTATGAGGTTAAGTCTTCTTGGAAGTTGAGTAGAACATTTTGTTTATTGTAGTCTTGTAGATGCTAAAGGTCTTGATTGTTAGTAGTCTTTAAGGAATGTGTATCCAGACATAGAATTTATAAGAATTTTACCATAATACAGGGATGAGCAACATTGGGACGCTGGTAGAGTTAGAAGTCAAAATGATAAAAAAAATTCAAGATCCAAATTCGTTCTCTCTCAACCCATCATATTGCTGATATATGCATAGACACAGTCCATTCCTGTTCAGTGATCGATTTAGATATATATTTCCCCATGATTACATATTTTCTATTGAATTTTGATACATATTGATTTCAGAGTCCATTGAGTCTAGCAGTAATCAGTTGCTAGATAACCCTTAATCATGTATGACATGTTTCCATAACTTTCACATCATTACAAACTCTTTATAAAGAACTAGTAATATACAAATACTGTCGATCATTTTAACCTTGCCTCAAATTAGTTGAGTCTTTAGTGTTGTGTACTCGTGCCTCCACTTTTCCAGTAGCAACAAGGTTTTGTTTGTCGATTGGTGCACATTCTGTAATGTGAGAGCTATTTACACTTTAGAGTGCTGGCATATGTAATACATATCAGCAATTTTATCTAAGAAAGATGACCTAAAATTCATTTAATTCCTGGAGACGTAACATATTTCATAACAATGTGTGCATGCTAAAAATGGCAAGCACGTGTTTAGTGATTGTACTTATGTTATCTGTACTCTAAATGTTCCTAACAAATTATTCACTCACTTTTTTCTGTAATTATTCTGTATGTGAGCATTGTTATGTTTCTATTTATGTTGTAATACCTGTGATCTTGTGAATGTTTCATGCACAGACTCTGAGTACTCGTGCTCGCAAAAATGTGGTCTTAAGTGAAATCAAGGTTCAGGTTTGCATATTCGCTTTTGACTTACTGTATCTAAATGGAAAATCACTTCTTCACGAGCAGCTTGATGTTCGGAGAAAGGTACTGCTAGTATCTCCTAGAAGCATTTTCGTTGCACCACTGAAGTATTATCATTAATTTGAACTGCCTGTGATATGATGCAGCATCTGTATGAATCTTTCGTGGAAGACCCTGGATTTTTTAAATTTGCAAAAGCTCTCACATCTAGTGATGTTAACGATATAGAGAAGTTCCTTCAAGCATCTGTTGATGGCGGGTATACTTCCTGTCACTTGGTTCTAAAGTAAAAACTTCAAGCTTGACCCTATGAGAAAAACTAGCATGCAAATTATGTTTTTCAAGCTTTATGTTCACCAATTTATATTAGGCTCTGATGTATAAGGGAATACATTTATACAGAAAAAGTGCAAGCAACTTCTATTCCTATTCTGCTTTTCTTTTTCCTTTAATTTTTTTCCCACTGCTGTTGTTTTTGGTGTCTTCTGTAATCATTATTTGGCTAGTTAGGTGGTTTGAGATTGATTTCGAACCTATTCCCTAAGTTGTTTTTCAAATGAATGTGAGGCTTATTATTTCTTTTGCAGTTGTGAGGGTTTGATGATTAAAACTCTGAACAAAGATGCTACCTATGAGCCTTCAAAGCGGTCCAATAACTGGGTGAAACTGAAAAAGGATTACATGAAAGGAAAAAAAGGAGAAGGAGGGTATGGCTTTATTGATGTTTTTCCCTTCTCTTTTTAATTTTGTATTAATAATCAGTATCTTGTTGACATTTACCTTCAGTGTTGGAGATTCCCTGGATTTGGTACCCATAGGTGGTTTTTATGGCCAAGGGAAGCGAGCAGGTCAGTAACTTATGATGGAGCTCCTTTAACCATGTTCTTCAGGCATTTCTTGTAGGCGTTAATGGTGCTTTTCTTTGAATTGATATGGAAGTGAACAATTGTCTGCATGCTCTTGCATTTCTTGCAGGTTATTATGGTGCTTTTGTTCTTGCTTGCTATGACAGTAGTAATGAAGAATATCAAAGCATTTGCAAAATAGGTAATACTTTTCTTTTCTTCTCAATTTAATTTTCTTCATCTCGTGTCTTTAATGATTTGGGACTTCTGGCAACTGATTCTCACCTGTTGTTCAGGCACTGGATTTTCTGATGCAGATCTTAAAGAACGTAGTAAGAGCCTCAAATCTGCAGAAATTACCAAACCTAAGGTAATCTCATACTCACTTGTACTACTTGGGACAATATACCCCCTTCAAGAACAAAACCCAGGGTTCTCGTAAAGTCTAAACTCCGTCTGTATGTTCTTAACATGTACAGTCATACTACCGTCATGGAGACACTCTTCGGCCAGATGTTTGGTTTGAGCCAGCAGAGGTAATAGTCTTTGTTAGTGGTTGTAAGGTTTATTATGTTACTAAAACTGAGTTGCAATGTACACAAATCAATACTGGCTCCTACCCAAATTTTGAAGTCCCTTTTTTTCAAATTGTGAAAACAGGACTGTGGTGTTGATATTTGAAATTTATCTTTGGGTCATACAGCCTTTTTTGCTATCTCAGCAGAACAGCCTTTTTTATAGCAATGTTAGAAATGCACGTGGAATGTAATATGCAATTAGGTCATCCCTTTTGTTCAGTTGATGATGATATACTTTGATACACGGATAACTTGCAAGTTCAGCTTGATTTCCATTTCATTCACACTTAGCTTGCGGATTTGTGGTGGTTTTGGTTATAGGTTTGGGAGGTGAAGGCTGCAGATTTGACCGTTAGTCCTGTCTATCAGGCTGCAATCGGCTTGGTCAAGCCTGACAAGGTTACACGCGTGATCTTTGTTCTTTTGATGATTATATGCTGTTCAACTAATGCTTGATTATAACTTTGACGCCTATTGTGTTTCTGCTAGGGAATTTCACTTCGGTTTCCACGCCTTATCCGTGTCCGAAAAGACAAATCTCCAGAGGACGCTACAACTTCACAGCAGGTGAGCATATCAAGCCTTAAAGCTAAACCAAAACTACAATCAATAACTTTTCACTAAAAACAGAGATTGTATTCTTCCAATCATGAATCTTCAGGTTGCCGATATGTACTCGGGCCAGAAGAACAATCACCAGGAAGCAGATGATGAAGGAGATGATGCAAGTATGGACAACTAAGCATTGCCTGTCAACGAGTCACCCATGCATATCCAAGTCATCACGCTGTTGAGCTTCTGAACCAAAGGGTAGCCATCGAATTTTTTAGCCTTAGAACATTGTTTTTCGTATGATCTTAGTTTGACTCATTGTGCATACGTTGTAAAGCTGAGAAATTTTGTTGCAAGCTTTCTTTAAATGCCCCCATTACTTAGCTTGGGCAGGGAAGCAGAGCACACCGGTTGTGTTCAGAACTTGTGCTCCAATCTCATTACTCATTGTAGAATTGTTTGCTTTTTTTTTTTCCTCTCACTATTGCTCTCATGTTGAAATTTCAATGTCAAATCCCCAATTGGCCATGGAGAGCCGTTAAGATTGTTCACTTGAAGTGATTCAGCTTAAAATATAAATGAGAACACCTATTCATGACCGTTATACAAATTGTTGTGGAGAGTCTAATATCCAAGATTGGAACAACATAGGTGTTCGTGTGTATATATATATATATATATATATATATATATATATATATATATATATATATATATATATATATATATATATATATATATATATATAGGGTTTGGTTACCATGAGAACACCCATAACATGAGAACAATCGTACACCGTTGGATGTGAGTATTAAGGGTTGAGATTTAGAGTAGATTTTAAAAATAATAATAACTACGAATAATAATAATTAGAATTCCAACAATAACTACGAATAATCCACTCAACCAACAATAACTACGAATAATACATTAAACGTTATGGCACATTCGTAACAAAACTGATAATAATTACGAATCTGTTCTCATGTTCTCACGTTAGGGGGAGTTCTCATATGATTTATACTCTCTCTCTATCTATCTATATATATATATATATATATATATATATATATAGAGAGAGTATAGATTATATGAGAACATACTTATCGTGTAATCATGGGAACATGTTCGTAATTATTATTAGTTTTGTTACGAATGTGCCATATCGTTTAATATATTATTCGTAGTTATTGTCGGTTGAGTGGATTATTCGTAGTTATTGTTGGTTGAATGAATTATTTCTAATTATTATTCGTAGTTATTATTAATTATGATACATATTCTAAATCTCGACCCTTAATACTCAGACGGTATAAGATTGTTCTCATGATTACACGATAAGCATGTTCTCGTGAGAACCGCACTATATATATATATATATATATATATATATATATAGAGAGAGAGAGAGAGAGAGAGAGAGAGTATAGATCCTATGAGAACACCCCCTAACGTGAGAACATGAGAACATATTCGTAATTATTATCAGTTCTGTTACGAATGTGTCATATCGTTTAATGTATTATTCGTAGTTATTGTTGGTTGAGTGGATTATTCGTAGTTATTGTTGGATTCCTAATTATTATTAGTCAGAGTTATTATTATTTTTGATATCTACTGTAAATCTCAACTCTTAATATTCACATCCAATGGTGTACGATTGTTCTCATGTTCTCACGTTAGGGGTGTTCTCATGGGAACCGCACCCGATATATATATATATATATATATATATATTTCTAGATGTTTCTTTTTTTTTGTTATTATTATGAGAATATAGTAGAACTCTAATATTGTTGATTGGTGAGGAATTATTTATTGCATGGTCTACCAACTACAAGTCCCTTATTTATTATTACTGCACACATGTTTGCCAATTAAAAAACAGGATAATAAAATAATATTTTAAGTCCTTATTACTCCATATTTATAGTATCAACTCATAGTCTATAATATACATATTTTCTCCTAAATTAAATATATAGATGACCACCAAGTAAATGAAGTGGGTATGTATAGTATAGGTGAATAGTAGTATAGTTGTTGCAATAAGTTAAAGAGTTTATTTACTATTTTACTGCATACATTCTTGTGTATGTGGTCACTATATTCAATTATAGTATCAACATGTGCATTAAGTGTAGATGCATATCAATCACATATTCACCTCCACAATGTGTGAACTTTATAGTCGTACGTGTTCGGTATACAATACTCCCATGTAGCGATATACCCACATGGGTAAAATTTGAAATTGTGTTTTATGGATACCGGAAATAAGAGAACAAAGTTTGCTGTCGAAGGAAGTACATGAAGACAGCCCAAGGTACAAGGACTTAAAACATTCATTAGGAGTCGATTACATATCTACTACTGCTAGACAGAAACCTCGAACAACTGTAAACTAGTGTTAAATGAAAGAAAAATGAAAAATAAAGTTTCTGTATTTTCTATTTTTTTTAGCTATGTCTAAAGATTTTTTGGCTTTTAAATGATGTTCTTAACTTCTATAATTTTTCGAAATACACTATTTCATCATACATAAGTTAACATTTTGAAAAGTCATCTAGACATTATAGTATTATACAACGTAATTTTAAGTATAGCGATGTAAAATACTATTTAAATACGACCTAAAATAGTGTATCATACGTCGTATCATACACGTGTTTGACATTAATCTTTCAAGACATTAATATTCAAACGATCCCCACTTCGCAATTAAAGGGAGGACGGATTTGAGCTCATTTTTGGAAATAATTGATTTTTTTGGGTGAGTTTGTTGGATATATATATATATATATATATATATATATATATATATATATATATATATATATATATATATATATATATATATATATATGTATACGACATTTTACGTGTGAGTTTCGAGAATCCTATATTTTAAATTGAAGGGATTATTTTTTTCACTAAAACTTCAACTAATTTTAATTTTTTTTTAACTTCAACTAATTTCTCAACTAATATTGATTTATGGTATGTGGATAAACCTTCAACTAATTTTAAAATTTATTTTCTAACTTCAACTAATTTCTGAACTAATATTTTTTTAAAATTTATTTTCTAACTTCAACTAATTTCTGAACTAATATTTATTTCTGGTATGTGGATAAAACTTCAACTAATATTAAAAATTATTTTCTAACTTCAACTAATTTCTGAACTAATCTTGATTTCTGGTATGTGGATAAAACTTCAACTAATTTTTTAAAATTATTTTCTAACTTCAATTAATTTTTCAGCTAATCTTAATTTCTGGCATGTGGAATAGTTAATGAGGATGAGCCATGTGGGGATGCAACTAGTTACAACTAGTCTTGATTTAGAAAGTGAGTTATGCAAGTGGAAAAAACTATTAATATCACGGTTTTAATCGCTATAAATTTTGTCTCATGTCTCATTCTCCTGATCGGTTAATTTCTATTTCAAAATATCTTTTATAATAAAAGTTAATTAGGAGAACGAACACATGAAATTGAAATAAATAAATCAAAAGATTTGAACCGCCAACCAATTTTGCTATCTTTTGTTATTGATTATGTTATTTATCAATAATTTTATTTGTAGTGATTTTAGAATAACTAGGGATACAATGACTAACTAACCTTTTACAAATAATTAATGTATTAAGAACATTTACAACAGAAACTCATTTTAGTAAATATATTTTTATTTAACTCAATTATTTCATACAGGAAAGATTTAATATAAGGTAAGATTAGAAGTACAAAAAAATATTATAAAAAAAAATTTATTTAACTCAATTCTTTCAAGATAAGTAGTATGCTGAGAAACTTTTTCAAAACAAAACTCGTAAATGAACTAATACTCAGTTAGTATAGTGGGATGTGGTGCTAGACTCCTTAATTGGTTAGTCTCGAGATTCCCCAGTAATGGGCCACGAACCGGGTGGCCTACGTACCTCTCCCAAAAAAAAACTCGTTATGGACCAACACTCGAAAACCCCGGGTCGAAAAACATATATAATTTGTAAACAAATGGTCACCAAGATCAATAATTTGTTTGTCTTTATAGTCTACCAACATTTTGCATGACTTACAATACGACGACGTGTGGACGTTTGGATTATTAAGTACCATAAGTTCATAACTATAAACCACCACATTTAGTGCATCGTTTGGATTGGTCATTTTTTTTGTCGATAAATCGAGTTATATAAGATTACGTGTCACTCATTTGTTACTCAAAACTTAGATGACGTAAAACAAACACAACTTAGAGGTGCATGTTGCATGCAATATCTTCACTATATGCCACGTGGCAAGCATCTGTCGGTGAAAATTTCCTCTTGTTTGTTAAGGTAAGTGAGATGCATATACGTACTTGCATAAGATAAGGACTCGTTTGGTACGTTTGTAGAAAACGGAATAGAATTAGAATGGTTTGATCCGATTAATGAAAGATGTTTGTTAAGATTAAGGTTTTGTACGGTTTTATTATCAAACACGAAAATCGGTTTGAACGATTTTGAAATAGATTCATGATGGTATATAAATTGTCCCAAACGAACCCTTAACACTAAATAGTGTATAACTAGGCTACTTAAATATGATGTTGGTAAATTACCAAAAAAAAAAAAATGATGTTGGTTGATTGGATGTTTGTTGTTAAATGGTATTGTATCATTTTATCCTTAAATATGTTGTTGGTTGATTGGAGTTTGGTATGGTCTTTAAAATAGGGTTTTTTTTTATATGCTTTTATTGATTAGGTTTATATAAGTTAAGAGATTGGGATCAAATAATTAACTAGATTTTTTATCACTAATTATCCGTACATAAATTTATTTAGTAAATATAATCTTATTTAATCTAATTAATTCTATCTAAAAAAATTATATATAAAAATAAATTAAAGAAATTTACAAAAAAATCTATAAAAAAACCTATTTAACCTAATTTTTTCTTTTTTAATCTCCCTAAGAACACTAAATTATGAATATATTTTTATAAAATATTTTTAATCCTTCAAACAATTAATTTTACCTATGTAATATCAATATCCCAAAGAAAAGACTATTCATTTTTGTAAATAAAAAATGTTGCAAGTGTTCGGTCTCCCATAATCTATCTCGTAATTTAAGATTTTTTTTTAAAATATCTTAAAATCTAGACATCCTAAGTCCTGCACATAACATTCAAGTTCAAATCCTCCCGATAATATTTATAACAAAAAATACACTTTTTCTTTTAATATTCGACGCATCATACTCATTTTTCTTCCTTTTAAGACTATACTAAGTATGCTTTTTAATGGTTTTTAAAATATTTTTATTCCCTGTTATCTTCCTTTTAAAAACTAAAACTAAAAATTGTATGTTTATTTGTTGCTTTCTAAGAAATTAAATTGTATCTCCAATTCTCCATTGTAGTTTGACACTATCCACAACTTTTAGTAACAATATTTAATCCTAAAATCTAAGACAATTTATAAATAAAATAAAATAAAATAAATTGTGGTCTAAAAATGCCCACTTCAATGTTCTTAAATACCCATTGTGATTTTGTAACATTAATCAATGGGCTCGATTAGTTGGCAATCAATAATCTATATTATAGAATTTAATATATGTGTAGCTCAGATTTTCTGACAAAAAACACATGATTTTCAGTATTATTTTTTGTGAAATATTGAAAATTTAATCACCTATGAAAATCTGGATAAAAATATTTTTTCCAAATTTAAATCTTATTTAATGCATTATTTATACTACGTATTTAATAATTTTACTAATTATTATAAAATATAACTTATGGTAATATATTTTTTAGAAAATTTAATTAGAAAAAATGTTGACATGTGTATATTTCCATTGTTTATTTTTAAATCAGTAAGTTTTAGAACTATTTTTTCTATAGACACAAAAACAGAGCCCATGCTAGTCAATTCTAATTTACTGCACACATATAATTATTATACACAAATAAATAATCATATAAAAATAAAAATTAGATGTGTTATGAACACAATGAAGATATATATGCAATCAATAATTTTGTGAAAATGATGACCAAAATTATCACAAGTTAATTGAAAAAAAATCTAATTAATATATGTTTTTAACATCTATATGTCACTATCTTACTATTAATTTCCACCAAAAAATGTTATATTGTAGAATTAATAATTTAATTTGAAACTAGCCAAGCGGCCTAAGTTCCATTATTTGTGAGTGAATTAAATATATTCAAAATTTACAAGTTAATTTTGATTAAATTATTTCAATTTTATGTACAAAATTGTACAAATAGGACCTCAAGCTAGTTGGGGGCTGTTCTTTAATACACCAAAACAAAAATAAAAAATAAAAAATGTTATAGTATTTAAAATATTTGAGTTGCTTCTTGTTTTTTTTTTACGAAAAGCCGTTAGTACATACTATTTTCTAGAGGTAATTTTGTTTTTTGGAATTTCGGTAGAAGGAGTCGTGGATACGTGGTAGACTCCCGATTGTAACATGACTTGTAGAACTTTTAGACCTGGATAAACGATGACTTGATGCAGATACTCCACAAGAGATTAGATCCGTTCAGACCGTTTGTCGAATCTAGATACTTGGACTTTTTTATTGTTTTTTTTTACGGTTAGTTCATTTACCACTTTATCTAACATCTCGATACATCACGTAACGTTTCGAATCTATTTCCATTTTAAAATAAAAAACAAAATAGGCTTGCATGGCCTCTTTAAATTCTACTGAAAAGCACCTATTCTCTTCATCTAACTAACCCCAAATCCACACTAAAAATGGAGATCTTCTCTCTACTTCTCTCAAAGCTTACAGACTGGCTTGTCTTCAAGCTCTTGTCAAACTTCATCTACAACTTATCCATTAAAATGAAAACATACATCTCATCTCTTCTCCTCTTCATCAAATCCTCATCTCCATCAACCCAAACAATCAACTCTCCAAATCCAATCCCTTTCCCAACTCTAACCAAAACCCAAATCCACAAATTCACAGCAAACCCTAAAAAACCCACCATTGTTGTTGACATCAATGGAGCTCTACTAAAACCCTACATCTCCTCATCATCTTTCTTCCCTTTCTTCATGTTAGTTTCATTTGAAGGAGGAAACATAATAAGAGCTTTTCTTCTACTCATCTTCTACCCACTCTACTCTTTACTCAGCCATGAAATGAGCCTTAAAGCTATGATCTTTATTACTTTCTGTGGAATGACAGTTGAAGCAGTTGAAAATGTTGGAAGAACAGTTTTACCCAAGTTTTACCTTGAGGAAATTAACCCTCTTGTTTATGAGTTGTGGGAGTTATCCAAAGGTAAAACTGTCATCACAAGTGTTCCTAGGGTTATGGTTGATTGGTTTTGTAGAGAGTATTTGGGAGCTAATGATGTTTTGGGAACTGAGCTTCACTCCATTAATGGAGTCTTTACTGGCTTCATTGGAGCTTCTGGTTTGCTTGTCAAGCATAATGCTCTTAAGGAGTATTTTGGTGACTCAAAGCCTGATCTTGCTATTGGGATCCAATCTAATTGTTTGCATGATCACCTCTTCATCTCTCTTTGCAAGGTAATTATTATTTTATTCATAATGTTTTTTTTAAATATTTTATATACATTTAGGGTTGGTTTTTGTGTGATAATTGTTCTTTATAATTTATGAAAGATGATGCATTTTATTCATATATTTATGTTTATAGTTTGATATATTTTTAGAGAAATTGCATATATATTCTATAAAAAAAACACCCTTTTCTTTAATTAACTAATGAATTTATATATAAACAATATACAAGAAAATCATATATTAATGTTTTTGGGTGATAATTGTTCTTTAGGTGAGAAATATATATAATGAAATATGGTGTATTTTATTATCATTTATTATTTTGATGTATTTTATACAGCTTGATATATTTCTAAAAAAAGAAGCACATTTCTCACTAGACACCTTTTCTTATTAGAACAATTCATAACAAATATAAACAATAAATATACAACAAGAAATCTATAAAATACATATTCTTCACAATTCTAATTTTAGAAATAATTCTAGTTTAGCTAACGTACGCCTTATTCCATTTTTAGTAACTAGTTAGTAGTTACTCTTTCAACAATTAATATATTAGCTTCTTTTTTTTTAAAAAAAAAAATCTATTTAATTTATCAATTATTGTGGAGATATGGACAAAAAATAATGAATGTATTAAAGTGTCACACTTAAATTTTGTGCTGGCCCGTGAAATTTAATATTTGTATTTACTTCAAGTCAATATATTTGGTGTAAGAAACTTGAATTCGTACGTACGTGTTATGTTTCACTTTTATAATCAAACTTTGCTATAACTTAGGGCTCGTTTGGCCTTCGTATCATAATATCAATTTAGGCATCAATATAAGATATGAGTATATAGTATATTTGATATTCATGTAATTCTACCTATATCATGATATTATGATGTTGTTACATGCCCTTATTAGATATGGATTCAGTTTGAACCAAACCGCCAAACCGGCGGTTTGTGAACTGGCCCAAACAGCCGATTTAGGTTTGCCGGTTTGGCTAAACCTTAGGTTACCGGTTTAGGTTTAGGTTTGGCTTTCGGCCAAACCTAAACCGGCGGTTAAACCGCTGGTTTGGTATATATATATATATATTTGGCCACCGCCGGTTTGGTCCAATTTTCCAATTTTTTTTTTTTTTTTTAGTAAACCAAAACCGGCTGTTTGGATTTCTACGTCTTAGGTTTGGGTTCCATATCTACCTTATATTCATTTGACACATAAAAAAATGTAACACAAGGATATACCAACATTCATTTGTTCTCATTAGTGTTGTTTTTTTTTTCTAGTTTTGTTTGTATGACGCTTCCTTCGATACTATTCTTTTGTTGTGATCGAAGTTTTATTTTAATATGTTTTTTGGGTTATTTTGGTTTCTTTTATGACGGTTAATCTGTCTGTCGATTTGATTGATCATCTTTCAATTCAGTATTAACATTCATTCTTATATGTTTGTGTTGTAGGAGGCTTATGTTGTGAGCAAAGATACTCAAATCTCAAGTCTACCAAGAAACAAGTATCCAAAACCTCTAGTCTTCCACGACGGCCGCCTCGCCTTTCTCCCGACGCCGCTCGCTACCCTCACGATGTTCCTCTACCTCCCACTCGCGATCCCTCTTTCCGTTTTCCGACTCGTCGTCGGAACGACTCTCCCCTTTCCCATTTGTACCCCCATCAACTGTTTTTCCGGTCTTCGTATCATTTATAGCCCACAACCAAACATTAACAAAAACAAACACATTTACGTAGAAAACAATTCACACGTCCTCTACGTATCATGTCACCGAACCCTACTCGACCCGGTTTTCCTAAGCGTCGTTCTCCAAAAGCCTCTCACAGCATTAACCTACAGTCTTAGTCGTTTCTCCGAGATCATCTCTCCGATCCCGACGGTCCGACTGACCCGAAACCGAGCCCACGACGCTCGAACCATGCAACGACTACTCAACCTCGGTGACCTCATCGTTTGTCCGGAAGGTACCACGTGTCGTGAACCCTACTTACTCCGGTTCAGCTCCCTTTTCGCCGAGTTGACCGACGACATCGTCCCGGTCGCCGTGGAGGCTGACGTGTCCATGTTTTACGGCACAACCGCGAGCGGCTACAAATGGCTTGACCCGATCTTCTTCATGATGAACCCTAGACCCGGGTACGCCGTTCGGGTGCTCGAGAAGGTTCCGCCGGAGATGACGTGTGGCGGTGGCGGGAAGAGTAGCTTCGAGGTGGCGAATTTCATACAAAAGAAGGTGGCGGAGGCGTTAGGGTTTGAGTGCACCGGGTTCACTAGGAAGGATAAGTACATGATGCTCGCCGGAAATGAGGGTTTTGTAACTTTTGTTGGTGGCGGCTCTACTTCCTCGGTTTCGGACGTATGTTACTAACTATATAAATATGTTGTATTTTATGTAAAAATTATTAGTCTATGCTCTATATGTTATATATATTCGGGGTAATTTGTATCGTGTTTTGAATGTTCAAAGTGAATGGATGTAAGTTGTAATAATCAATATAAACCATTCATTTTTTTCATTTATTATTTAATTATTTTGTTGTCACTGATAAAAATAAATGTTTATTTTTCATTTTTAAAAATAATAGAACAATCTAGCTCTTGATTAAAAAATTGAGATTAATTTTGTTAGCTTGTTAAAATCAATCTAAATATTATTAAATGAAGGTTTAATTATATATATATATATATATATATGTTTTTTTATTGAATTGAAAAATATAATATGACATTTTGTTTTTATTCTATTTAACAAATAATATATATAATAAATTTAAATCAATTAAGTTTTTGTAGAAATGGAATTATATGGGCAATATATAACATGTTAAAGTATTTTAATCATATATATATAATTTAGGATATAGCCTGTAAGTTTTTTAAAGTAAAAAAAAGTATTAATCGATAAATATTTTTGAATATTAAATAATTTTTTAGGAGAATTTAAAAAATGTATAAATTCTTAAAAAAAAATCAATTATAAGACAGTTAAAGTATTTAAATTAAAAATATAGAATAAAATGAAGATTTATGTCAAAAAGAATAATTATCAAATTAAGATTTAATAAAATTTTGTAAGAAATTATCACTTTGTAGTGAAGTTGTTTGTTTTGACTTGGATTGGCAAAAACCCTAAACAAGTAATCACCACCGGGTCTGTTCGGCTGAAACAAAACGACTGCTCCGACGCCTTCTTTACCTCTTCCGATCGCCGTCTTTTCCTCTTCTCCTGCTAATCGTTCAACAGTTCAGGTATCCATCGATCAACCTTGTTCCAATATCTTCCCGTTCTTCGTTGTTCTGTGATGAAAGGGGTTTCTGTATTCAGAGTCTAGTGACTTATATGTCCTTGAATGTCTAGGCAGCATAATCTCTATAAGCTTCGATTGGATTTGTTTCATCTCGATTCGGGTTCTTTAGTTTTACCTCGTTGTGTGATTGTTTGATTTCAATTTTATTTGAGGTTTCGTGATTTTGTTATCATGATTGATTTTTATTTCCGATTTGGGTCAATTCTAAATTCTAAAATTGGGATGGGAAATCAAGTGTCCTATTATTTGGAAGTCTGATGTATTCCATTGCTGAAATTTTAGTCTTCTCGAATACCTTAGATTGCAAATTATATGCCTTTTCTAATTTCTAGTATCTATTATGGAGGCTTGGAGCTAAAGAGTAAAAATTGTTCATCTCTGTTTGCGTGATCTTGTTGTTTTAGTGTTCTATTGTTTTTGTTTTGCACTCCAGTTGAAGTTGCAGCTAGTGTAAGAGAAGTTGATACATTTTCTTTGATTGAGGTTGTGATCTATTGTGTTATGGAGAGATTCTATGACGTTTAGTATTCTTAACTGTGGTATTTGTAGCATTTTATTGCTGGGTGGTGATATTGTCATTAAGATCCAATATGGGCTTCCAGTGTCAAGATAAAATGCTTAACTGTCCACGACACTTCGCTTTGCTGTCCACGGAAACTATATGTCTCAGCCACCTATTCTTGTATAGTGGATTAGAGATGACACGATGGTGTTTTCTGTCGAGAAAATGTTTGGATGGAAATTTGTTCTTTGCATTTTTTGAATTACTCTGTCAAAATCGTCATTTCTTCCTTATGCTACTATGGCTTATTTTCATGCCATTGCCCACATTAGACCTTATAATCAGTGCAGTTGGCATATCTAATTTTGTAGTCCAACTTGTTCTTGTGTATGAATCACATTTCTCCACTACTGTGGAAGTCTAAATTTTCATCAATGCACTAGATTTTACAGGGAATGCTGATGCAATGAAATCAGTAACTGTCAACTAAGGAGTGGATGTTTTCATAATGCAGTATAAACACAATTGAAACTTATATCATCCCCTTTATACACTTCTCGGTTGCAAGACTGCCCTTTATATCTGGAGTTCATGGTTGATGTGATTGTGAGAAGCGGCTAACGGTTGTGTTCTGACTGTGTGTTTCAGCACATGAGTTTATGTCTATCTTTGTTCAACATGTACCTTGTTACCCAATTGACATCAGATTTGATTAAAGCATTGTCAGTTTGTCATTGCTATATTTTTCCAGCCTTCTATTTTCACAAAGCCTGCATGTTTTGAGATGCTAAGTGGTGTTTGCCTTGATTTTTTTTTGCAGTTTTAAGCATTTCATAAATCCCATCTAAGATGTCTGGACTTTCGAGTTTTAGCAGCCTTGCACCCAAAGCCAAAAATATGTTGGTTGCAGGGGGCTTGACATCTTTCGTCTTTGGGGTGTACTTCTACACTATGAGAGCTGTTGGAGGGACAGATGAACTTCAGGTTGCAATCGACAAGTTTGAACAACTCAAGAAAGATGCCGATTCAAAGGCTTAAGTTATCTTGTACCCTCTTAGTATTTGACTGGATAGGTTTCAAGTGTAGTTCATTGTCTAGCATGCAGAGGTACGACGATGCTCTTCTTACAGTTCAATCATCACCACTTCTAAGTACTTTTTTTTGCCTGTGGATAGTGTGAAACTTATGTGAAGCCTACAACACCAGAGCCTTTTCAGTTGTATGCAATAATGGAATGCTTGCACATTCTATTGCTCAAAATTACACTAGTTCTATTTGTTTGATGTATTTCATATCTGTTTTGTTCACAAAGATTATATGGAACTTATCTTCTCAAGCATTGTCCATTAGTGTAAATGTTTAGGTGCAAATTGACATTAGCTCTAAAAATTGTGGCTTAAAAAAGTACCTACTTGTACCAAAAAGTCATTCCATATCTGATCCAGAATTTCCCGAATGTCGGACAAACTTTACGGGGTTGGATCGGATATCCAACCTCAGCACTTGAAGTCGGATAAACTTCTAATGGATGATTTAGGGTTACGGATATACAAGACGGGCCTAGTCTGAGCTTGGATGGACACTAGCTACAAGTTCAAAGCACATTTGTATATGCCCTGAAGGTAGGATGGATGAAGAAGAAGAAGAGAAAAAAAGGTTACATTCTTCTCCAAAGATGTGCCTCCAAACACTACAATCAAGAACTCAAAATCCATTGCAAAACACTAATTCAAACAGACTGAAGAATTGCATCACCTTCTTTCATATTTCATCTAAAATTAAACTTTCCTATTTCCATCCTCAAATCCAAATCAAGATTCCTATTCTGCCGATTTTACACCTCAATTGTCGCGTCTGAGATGGAATGTTACTTTCAGATCAGTTCAGCACGAGTGATCACAGAAGCTCTAGGTTATTTCTCCAGAGAAGTAACAAAAGGAAACACAATGTACTCCATAGATGTTGTGCCTTCTTTGCAGATGTGGCTGTTGAACTGACTGGACCAGAAGGCCCCACACCGAAAATGGTTGATCGGTTCTGATTTGATGTGTTCAGAATGGATGAACTCGTGCTGCCAATTTTCCGTGGTAAAGATCAGATTTTTACTCTCAATTTGTTAAGTGAGAAGAAACAGGGCTGAAAGTTAATCTTACCTTGTTGAGGGATACTGACACGTCGCTGAACCTGAAAAGAAGTCGAGAAAGGAAAACAGATTTTAACATAGTTGAAACACAACCTTTTAATCAATTAAATCTCTGCATTTCATGATTTCATCAATAAGAAATTAAGCATATACAGTTACTTTCAGCCAACAAAAGTTTACAAAGATCATATTGTGTGGCTGAGAGCAAACAAGCAAATTCTATACATCAATAGAGATTAGGAAGAGCTTGGCTTTCCTTCACATTGATCCCTTTCATTCCACGGCAATTTCACATTGATCCGCTTGAGTACCTAGACTCTTGCAAACCAACTTTTTCCTAAGTCATTCTCATGTGGTTGCTTATAATATCAGAATCAGTACATGGTTCTGTCTCAGAATGTTTTTAGTTCTTCTTGCTTTATTTTCTTGTTTCAGAAATACTTCTTCAGTAAGATAGCTATATAGCAGAAATTCTATATTTTTTTCTAAATATTGAATAGCTATTAGGTTGGTCCCTAATATGTGATAGGGAGAAAAGGCAAGTTTTTTTTTTTTTCTTTTTTCCCTTCCTTCTGTCCTTTTGTTATGGATAGTTGGCTTAGATTGCTCCATCTTCACTTCAACTGCTAACCCAATCTGCATACTTTAAATTAAGTGGGTTTCTATAAAATAATTTATTCCTTTGCTTTATGCATAAACAAGTGAAGAAAGATTCCATTGAGCCTCTAATCTTTATTAAATACTAAAGAAATTCCACGAGCAAATCAATTACATAATTGGCTAATTAGAACTCTTGGGAGCTAGAAGGTGCCATATTGCTGTAGAAAGTTTGGAAATTCAGTTCTAGGGCAGTGAAGCTACCGTTAAATGTGAATATTTATTCACCAATGGGCATCCACAAAAAAATAAATCACAAGGTGCTAGTGATCATCATGTGATTATGCTTTTTGGTTAAATTGTTGCTGCCCTATTTGAAAACAAATCTTAGTTCCATACTATGTAGCATTAAAGTGATGGATTGTTTTATCCCAAATGACAGTGCAACTGCAACCTAATCAATATCCAATCTGATTGAAGAACATAATACCGGATATTCTCCATAACCTAATGCCAAACTGAAATGATCATCAACGCAAAGACAAGTAAGGTGAAAACATACTTGGGTCAGTGCTTGTGATGATGGCAGTTCCTCCGAAGTTGCAGCTGTTTGGAAGAGGATTCTTCTGGTAATAGTTGTTGAAAGCATACGAAGCATGTTCACGAATTGTATTCGGATAGTAACAACTGCCACTAGGCTGTATACCTGAGCAATCTGCCCTTCCGAGTCCACAAGCATAATCTAATGCAATCTGCAATGCATTGTTTGCTGCATTTTGGCTAGCTATGCACCAGCTAGCACCAGGATTCACAGTAGATGAAGGGCTTGGGGTGTTGAATGGCACCACAGTAGCTGGTGAATCTGGGATTGTGGTTGGATTTAAGATAGGAGAAGCTGAGGTTGTCGGAAAAGTGATAGTTGGCACTGTTGTTAGTGGTGTTGTTATGTCTTTTTGAGTGGTTGAGATTGATATGGATGTCTTGAGATTTCTTTCCTCAATTAGTTTCTTTAATCCAACTGCTCTATTCATTGCATCACCTGTGATCAAATTTCAAATGTGTTTTTAGTGACATCAAATTAAACTGTAAACTCCAAATTTACAACTTTAAGCACAGTTAAATAGATGGTTAATTAGTTTATATTTGCTGGGGACAAGCTTGTGGAGTGTTCTCAAGGGATTGTATAAAAATACAAGCGGAAAAAGCCAAAGAAGACAGCAAGAATCACGGTTGATCGATATGTTCAAAAGGAAAAGAACAATTAACCAAAACTATGCGACAAATACGAAGCTAAACGCAAAATCTCATTCAGAAATGGTGGGCACTAAGATCTGCATGTTTATCTCCACTTCACCAAACAAAAATCCAAAAATTCCAACAAAAACAACATACATTTAGATGTTAAAACCAAATTCCACTAACCCAGCAAAAGGTATGAGAAATGGAGCTCTTCAACAACACCATTAATGGAGAGAAACCAAAAAACAGAATCACAGCCCAATAAGCAAAATACTGAAGTGGGGCAAATGGGTAATCAAGGAAGATAATTACCTGAACAGACAAAAAGTCCAAGAAGAAGAAATATCAGCCATGAAGGAATTCTTCTACTCATCTCCCAAGAACTAGTCGAAACACCTGGTCTGTCAAAATGAGCTCAAAGCTGCCATTTTCGAGACCACCAAAGCTTTTAAAAAGAGTAAAAAAAAAAAGGGAGGGAGGATGGAAGGAAGGAGAGAGAAACTGTTCAACCCAACGGCTGTTGATTACGACTTGATTGAGCAATGCTTTGAATTTCAAAGCTCAAAGAAAAAGATGACAAGAAGAGAAAGGTAAAAGAAACGTATGTGGAAGTAGACATTGAGGGATCTGAGACTGTAGAAATAGGTAAGGAGGCAAAAGTAAAAGATGGGAGATGAGAAAGAAAAAGAGGAGAATTTTGGCCCAATTTGTAAATATCAAGTGTTCATAGTTAGTGATGTTTGTAATGATGACAGTCTTGACTTGGATGTATATATCACTCCTATGATTGTGGTTTCTTTATAGTTTTTGGATTAGAACCCTATCTTGCTCTTGTATGAAATCTGAAGAATATCCTGACAAAAAAACAAAGAGAAAAAAAGGTGAGAATGAATATACAATTATTCAAGCAAAACCCCATTTCAAAATACACACAGATAATATAGTTTAGGTAGACAGAAATTCTTGAAAGTTGAATCCCAACCTACTTTTATGCTGCGAGTCCATGACACCCGGTTTGTTATCAACAATCACAGATTTTTTTTGACAATTTACCATCATAAAAGTCGCAAATTACAATGATTATTCATCATCACTCCATTTACCTAGCTTGATGCTAAAAACATAAAATTCTCTCACTAAACATGCTATTAGAAAGAAAAAGAACTAATTAAGATATTCAGTTTATTTTACTTATATTTTAATTATTTTTTCAAAAAGTGTAAATGGGAATTATTTTTTAATAGATTAAAATATAAGTTCTATAAAATTTAGATGAGCTGAACAATATATTTTATTAATATTAATAACATATAAAAGCTTGACGCCTTTCAGTCGAATATAAATAGTGGATATGTACCTTTGAAATTTGCATACTGTGTTTAGTCCATCAGTATTGGGCTTTTAAGCCCATATTATATTGGACCAGGTCCATATTAGATTGGCCCAGGCCCATACTTTCTGGAAGTGCAAGGCTCATTTCCAACTCACCACGTTTAGGCTCCTCATTGGCCTGGCGTTCTCATTCTGCGATACGACCTGTCAAGCTTTTGGGCCAGCTCTTGTAAGACATGCCACGTGGCATCGCCTTCCTGCACTGCGTCGTAGAAGAGCAAGGCTCGTCTAACAGACTTGTCTCGAAGGTTCCGCTGGATAACCGTCAGATTCGTTCGGGAAACATGGTCAAGTATCCTCCCTAATTCCCCGACATCGTTTTCTGCCACCGTAACAGAGATTTCCGGCCACCGTACCGTCTCCGGGAACGGCAGCTTTATTCCGTCGGCGATGATGACGGGAACACAGCCTAGCGCCACCGATTCCACCAGCCGCGGGCTCCACGGGGCCCAACCTCTCGGACAGAGGCAGAACACCGACCTCGCTATCTCCGATAAGTATCCTGTGGAGTTATGCCTATGAAGATAGAATCTCCGGTTTCGCTTGAAGTGCTTCCAGATCTTCGTCCTCAATTCCCTGTCAATGTGAAACTTCTAATACTTAACACTATTAAAATTTCACAAATGTTAGTTTGTCGTGTAGTTAATTGATTAATTTACTTGCTGTAGAATCGCCCGCTGATATTCTTCGGATGTCGCTCCATCTTCCCCCTGAAAAAGGCGAAAATATCACGAGGACGATCATCAATCGGAAACTTCTCCAACGTCGATTGAACAGATTCCGGCGAGATGTAAGGCGGAATCACCACGCTCTCCACGGATTGACATGGATGCTCATATTTCACACCAAACGTCTGTAGAATCACACTGTTTCTCATGAATTCCGGCACTCCAGCTTTCATCGCAACGTCCTCCTAAAACGAAGACGAATTCAGTTAATTTTCTTCGATTTGCATGTAAGTTACTTAAAACGACACCGTTTAAATTCTGTTTTGAGTTAATTACGAATGTGTTGAAACAAGATCCGAAGTCATGTGAGGCGACGAAGACGTGATCAGAGCCGTTACTCCGATTCCAGAAAGGAAGCGAGGAGGAGACAAAACCGACGGCGTTTGAGAGTAGTTCGCGAGCGTGTCCGATCGCTGGAAATCCATTCACAGTGCTAAAGTTGCAGGAGACATAAACAGGAACGAAGAAGAAATCAGCTACGGTCGGATCCAGTGTTCTAGTGTCGCTTGACAGCAACGCCCTGTGGATCGCAACCTCCGACGCGAACAAATGGCGGCTGCATCGCTCGTTGTTAAGCCAATCGGAGTTGTATTTTGATGGAAGATCGTAAATGTATATCTTTAGATCATCGTCGGAGGAAGAAGTAAGATTGACGACGTTGTATTGGAGAAAGATACAGGAGAGGATGAAGATGGAGAATGCAAGGTAGATGATGTATATGAACGATTTGTACAGCCATAGGAAGGTAAACCATCTCTTTTTCTTCAAGTTTGTGCTATGGATTTCTGATCGGCTTTTGTTCTTCCTCTTCATTTGCTCCATTTTTTGCCTGTGCTTGGATTTGAGATCGATTATTGAGTGATTAGATGAGTAGTTTTGGGTGATTAATTGTTGATGGTGAGATGAAAAATTAATTCTTTTGTTTTCGTTATTTAATTAGTTGTGTAGAATAAATTGTCTACTATTATTAGAATTGAAAATGTCATTGTGAGAATTCAATCACTAGTTATAGTTACCAATATGTTATGAAAAGTTAAGATAATTATAACTTGTAAAACTAAGTTTCGAACTTTGAGTGTGTTACCAATAATTACCCAAACAATTTCGATCATTTCATGTAAAATACGATTGTAAGGCTGAAGATCACGATGAGTGTGCGGCTTACCATCCGTGCGCAATATGAATGCGCTTCATAACATGTTTTTGCCAAAATTTAAGTGTCGGAGAACAATGATCAAAATTCTAAACGCCGTTAGAGATCTATCGCGGTTGTAGCTCACTACGAGAGCGTCCTCACTACATGTAATACAGATGCATCCCATAGCTTGTAACCTGAAGCTGCCGAATTTCGAGGATTTTCAGCAACCCTGACAAATTCCCTAGTGCGATCGGGATGTGCACCGGCATTGCGCAGGTGACCCGCTCCTACCTTCTTGCATTGGTTGAATTGTAAAACTCTATCGGTATAAATAACATCATTTTATGATAACGTTAATTATTAACTTTTTAAAAATGTTAATTATTAACTTTTTAAAATTGTTAATTATTAATTTATTAAAAATAAAAAAAACGCGGTAATCGAAGGAACTTACTAGAAAAACTTAAGTTTTATGTGGATAAGTAAAACTACACGTAAATAAGGACTAGGTCATACTCATGCCATAAACTTTAATATTATGATAAAATCCTGTTACACATGCACCTCATATTTCAAGGCGATAACAATACATATCAATACACATAGCGATAACAATACACATATCGATATCTTTGATATCGACACCAAACAAACCCTTAACGAAAGTAACATTCACGACTCAAAACTCTAACATTCCGGAGTTAGGGCATGATTTCTTGAAGTGTCAATACAATAGTTATAGACCAAGAAGTTATTCTGAACCCAATCCATGGCCGCCTCTTGTCTACTCGTAAGCCCGACGAATCCTTGCGGGGAGCCATGGAGGCGGAAGTCGCGGTAGCGGGAAACAAATGGTTCGTAGCGGTAGTCGGCAGGGTGCTTGCCGTTGTCAGTAGCCCATGAGGATGCATCCCAAATGGAACCGTAAACCCACATTGGTCTCATTGGAAATGTTGCCTCACTCTTCCTTGGATACCTTCTTATTGGTACGTCGTCTACAAAAAATCTGTTTTTCAAAAAAAAATATGGTCTTTAAAGTTTTATAATATGATTTTAGAATATATGATTAGACACGGGTCCAAAACTTAAAAGGCGGTATAGGTTTCGGAACCTACGGTTTAGGTTTGGCCAAAGGCCAACACTAAACTGCCGGTTTGGTCCGGTTAACCGTCGGTTTGTTCACATGAAAAAAATAAAAAATAAAAAACTAACCAAATTGGCAGTTTGGTTAGGCTGTTTGACCGGCAGTTTGGCCGGTTTGACGGTTTAGCCCAAACCGGACTCATGTCTATATTAATAAAAATTATGATTTGAATTTTTTTTTCCTTTATTCCGTTTATAATTTGTACATGCACGTATACGTCTATTTAAAATATGAAAATCTATTTCTTAAAAACAAGATATGTACATGACAAGGATATTTGTTCACAAATTGAACGACACAATAAATGTGTCTCATTATTATTATTATAATAATTTAATCGACTAATATGACGTGGATGTAGATATAGCTTATAAAATGTAAATATAGTTGAATATGATTATAAATAGAATATGGTTTCTATAAGGATAAATTTTGTTCATTATTTTAATATCGGTTTAATTTTTTACATTTATTTAATTTAGTCTTTCATTTAATTTTTGTGTAAAATGTTTATCTTCTCTAATTATGCACAAAAATAGGCTTTTGGGTTTAGGACAAACGTTTAATATTTTTGTATAATGTAAAAATGTTTATCTTCTCTAATTATGAATACAAATATTTTTGAAGATAAATATTTATTTTTAATTATGAAAAAATAAGAATTTATTTTTAGCATATCAAAAATAAACTTGTAATATAAAAAATTAAATAAAAATAGTGTATGCATGAAAAACATATCTTGGATCATTCTTCTTATCCGATCTCCCACCTATAAATCATTATTCATTTTCCTCGATCATTTTCATGAGAAATATATATATATGGCAAGGGTATATTTTGTAAGAAAAGAAAGTATGGGGCAATTTACATACACAATTTGGGTTGGTGTCCATAGAATGGAATAATTGTGAAAGTGTCGAGCAGGATCAAACCACAAATGAAACTTCATCTCCCTTCCTATAACGTTTCCTGGATCTCCACTGCCTCTAATATAGACATTCGTCTGTAACGTGTATGGTTCTCCGGGTATCGTCCCGAGTAACTCGATGTCGATTTCATCGTGATGTCCGGGGTAATCTTCGTTATTCGATAGCTGTTCATAAAAACATATAAGAACCCTAAATGATCTAATAATCGAATGAAGGACGTAATTCATGCATGCTTACGTAGAATGAAGTAATGACTCCAGCAGTAAAACCCTTTTGTAGCTTAATCGAAGCACCGAAATAGCCGGAATCGTATCGCTCTCTGGATTTGAATCCACTTCCTGCGATGATATACATTGTTTGAATTCGAGAATTCGAAGAGGAAGAAGCTCGAGAATCCATTAATGGAAGCTCTTGCAAGAAATTATGAAACTATTGTAAGATTTGTAATGTTATGGATACAAGTTGAACCGGGTTTAGTACAAAACACACTAAAACCGGGTTTATTAAAAAATCAACCGGGTTTATATATAGTAAATAGATTAGAATCGTTTTTTTATTTTATTTTCGAAATTGCAACCAAACTAAGAAGATAAAGAAATGACTAACCCGAGCTACGATCGAGCCAAAGAGTGAGGATGTCATGGTGAAGGGTTTGGTGTTGAGGACCCCAAAGAGTTTGGAAGCCTCGAGGGAAGCTCGTAGGAAGAATGCTCGAACTCGGGTAGTAGCCAGGAGACGGTGGATGTCGGCCGCTAGCATGGTTGCTAGAGTAGCTTAAGAGTGTTAGAATGAGAAGATAAGCCAAAGAAGCCATAGTTCATATATTTCAATGTGTGGATAATATATGTTTCTTAGTGTTTGTTCATGTAGAGATGTGTTTTGAGCTGAATATGAAGGGTATAAATAAGACAATCAAGATTTTGAGGGGCCACAATGCAATTGAAGAAGAAGAAGAAGAAAAAATACAAAAATGTTAAGAGTAGAGATTTAAATTGCTAATAAAGATGTGATGGTGAATATTATACATTAATGGAGTTGAGAGATTGCTTAATAATGATATTTGTGCTAATAATATTCACAACTTATAAATAATATAAACATATTATTTTTATGATTAAAAGCAGTTAGTCCGACCAATAACGTGAGGTGGTCCTTTAGGTATTACGGACGAGAACATAAAGTTCATGGCCGTTATTACAAATTGGTATAAGGGAGTCGAGTGCTTCAGTATGATCAAACGGTCAGTCTAATAGTCAATTTTGTTGTAAACATGTTTACTAAGTGGATTTTGTCAAAGAAACGAAATCTACCGTCGATTCTCAATTTTTCACGACAACTCAAACATACTTGACACGAGATTCGTCAAAAATATTTTGTTTTTGAAGATAAAAGATAGAAATGCAACTTGCCCATCTCAAAATATTGAATTTTAAGGTTTGTCCTTCCACTTCTCATACATTTCTATCAACTTATCCTCAAGACATGCCTTTACCACGCAAAAACTTATCCTCAATATACATATATTTCAATTTCAAAAAAAAAAAACAATACATATACAAAAACTAAAAACGGTTTATATATTTTCATAAAACTTGGTTAAAACCGTTAATCGTTTTTGTACACGAATGTAAATCATTTATTAAATCGGTTCACTAATTTCCTTTCAAAAATAATACACCAATTTAACCGATCGATGTCGTGACAAAACGATCCACAATGTGAACGAATTTTTAGAAAATATAAACCGTTCTCGATACTCATACAAACGCGTAGTTTTCCGTGATATATAATACCTACATATATCTTCACTATTTATGACATACAATGAATATGGACGAGAACATGTTGTATATCAATCTGTTATGCCCATTCTATATCCTGCATAGTATGTAGATCGTATATGTTGCTGAGTTATCATTATATTCCTCCATCACGTGAATATGACAAAAGATTATTCAATTTGAAGCCATCACATGAATATATTCGTAAGGGATCGTTTGATAATCATATGATTTCGGTATCTGGATATGAGTGTGAGATTGATACACGGTATCTTAATATCAGATATCAAACCTCAATTTGTACCGAAAAAGTGTATTCTTGATATAAAGTTACGAGTTTTAACGAAACAAATCAGATAGGGATACCAAACGAGCCTTAATAGTCCCCGCGGCAAATAGTGGGGAATGAATTGGCAAATAGTCTCCTTAAATATATGTAGGATATAAGCCTCAGGGTTACAAAATAAATATCTACATAAAATATAACCATTATTCATATCTATCTCTAACATTTTTTTTGCATAAATTTTCATCACATAAGCTAGAAACCACAAAATTTGCTCAAAATCGGCTGCTTTAAAAGACAGTCATAATTGCTTCAAGCGAGGCTGATTTCGAGCGAAATTTGAGGTCTGTTCTTGTATGTTTACTGAATCACGACGAAATTTGAGGTCTGTTCTTGTATGTTTACTGAATCACGACGAAATTTGTGGTCTGTTCTTGTATGTTTACTGAATCACTGCTTGCATGTTCTTGCAGTTTCTCACTGACTCCTCACTCCAGACTCAGCTTAACAAAGATCATGAGTAAATCCCATTACAAAATGACAATATTTGCAGCAGAATGCTGAAGTATATCTTTTGTAAAGTTATATAGGCCCTGAAAGCATATCTTTTGTAAAGCCTAATGTAATAATCATACAAATTAAACAAATAGGTGAAGTGTCAGTGTGAAATTTGTGACTTTATGATGACCAATAGAACTTGTGCAGTGCTCTAAAACATAATAACAAAATGGTCATTAAGTAATAGGTACTCCAGTAACCCAAATCTCAGATATCAAATCATCAAATAATTTTTGTGGATCTAAAAATAACTTCTCATCAAGAAAATGTAAAATCTGACTGGAAAGTTATGACTTGGCAAAAGTTAGTGATGATGTTTATTGTTCAGACCTAGTTAGTTCTTCAGAGGTAAAATCCATTGCAGCAAAATATTTGTAGATAAATGCTCATAAATATTTATCAGTTTACAGAAATCTAATTAGTAGCCCCTTTCATGGCTCCTGAAATCATCTAGGTCTTACTTAGACACAAAACTTATTAAAATTTCCAGCTGAAGAGGTAGTAACCCTGAACGAAGAAGTAAACATACCTGGGTAGGAACAATGTAGTTTCACAATGCTACAATTTTACATCAGCAAATCATTTGTTTCGATAGGACAATGGCTGTCAAAGCTCTTTCATCAATCTGAAAAGATTCACAAGAGGAACAGTAATGATCAAGACCAAAGTTTCCAAAAAACATTATGATACACAATTGATATTTCAGCTAAAAGTATTATCACTATATCTTGCTTGAGATGAGGTTTCCACTCAAGAAAGTCCTCCAAGAGCCAAAACAGCAAGTGATCCACCATAACTGAGGATAGAAGTCACAAAACTCAACAAATAAGTAATTCCTTAACGAAATATGAGAACAAGATAACGAAATTGAGCAAAATGAAATATAGAGTGAACTGAATGTCAAAGGCTGCATAAATGAGAGGGAAAACATAACAAATTCCATAGTTGCATTTAAGAATTATATAACCAATCTTACAACTAATTATCAAGAACATCGGAAGAAACAAATGGGTGAATAATAAAAACAAAAATAATAAAAGAAACAAATCCCACTTAAATCTGAAAGGCATAGTGCAATGCAAACTGTTCTACAAAATTGGTGATGGTGCTTTTACAGTTAATGAATGACTATCTTCTCAGAACGAAGAAATGTGCAAACTTGCAAGCAAAGAATATATCATTTCATATTATCATTGATCAAGATTCAGATACATTTAGAATATGATCAGCAAAAAGGATTCCACTAAAGTGAGATGGTGCGTCTGTAAAGGACTTCATCATCACTCTCGCTGTTTTCTTCATCTTCTGATATAACTTCATTAGTAGGCAATTCTAATTTTCCACCAATGTAGAAAGAGGGTCCTGCAGTCTCCGTCTCAATATAATCACCCTGCATTCTTTCCTCAAACCTCTGATCACTGCAGTTGAGGAACCAAGGCAAAGTGCATCTGATTCCCTTGCTCTGAAGTTTCTGATATCTCGGTTTTATCCGTGATTCAAGGCTATACGTGAAGTATTCAGGAAACTCCACAAGTTCTTTTATAGGCCTACCCATTTCACTCTTGAAAAAGTAATAACTATTCTTCATGAGCCCAATTGGACTTGCAAGTATTTGGGGACATTTCACAACCATACTTGCTACATCTTCTGCTGGTATTGCTCGACCCAGAAGGAATTCAACTGGTTTCATAATCACATGCTGGTTAAGGCTAACTATATGCGGCATTTTCTCAATGACTTGTGCAAACCCATCAGGATCAATCTTGAGCTTCAAGTTAAAGAAGAATTGCTGACTGGACAATTTGGCTTTCAAAGGTAACCCGAGAATTGAAGGATACTGTGCTATGATTGATGCAAGTGATTCCCTCCTAACACCAAAGCTAATCAAACACTCAACATTTGGCTTTACAGTCTCTTCCAAATTGTAACCTAATATGTATGCTCGTTTCTCAAACATCCGTGACAATATTTTCTTGGGCAATCCCAACGCAACCAAGTAATCAACAAGAGGTTTGATCATAGTTCCAACTCTCATACCTAGGAAGAAAGGAAACTGTGTCACCATTGGACCAATATCTCTAGGATTAACTCCAATGCTAACAAGATATGCAACCGAGGTACTCATTGTCCCTTCAAGCTTAAACCCAAACAATTCTGGATACTTCTGTAGTACATAGCCAATATCTTCCCTCTCAACATCAAGCCCTCGAAGAAATTTAACCACAGGAACAAGCTCAACCACAACACTAGCATGTAAAACCTGAGGATATCTCTTAACAAACTCCCCCATTTTAGACCTGGGTATCCCAATCTTCTCCAAATAACCTAACACCGGAATAATATTCTTGCGGACGCTACACCCCAGCATCAAAGGGTACTCATTTAGATCATCAATTGTCAATCCTAGCTTCTGTAAGAACTCAACCCTCTCCCTCATGACTTCGACAGTAGAAGGCAGCTCAACCTCTTCCAACTCATCAGTTATAATACCCAAACCCTTGAGATAATCACATATTATCACCTTAGAGACGAGTTTCTCCTTACGGCCCTGAACAACTCCCCATGTTACAGTGGGCATCTCATACTCAGGAAATTTAGAAGCTTGAGTAGAAAACCAACCCTTCCAGTGAAACCTACAACCCCTATTGTTCTGAATTGGAGCTTCAAGGATTTGTGGGATGACGGAATATGAGGGCTTGGACCAAAATGAATCACAGAAGACGATACCTCTAGTTGCTAATATACATCGAAACCTTCTTCTGATAATTAAAGCCATTTCAACAAGTTTGAACTTACAGAATAAGGATTAGGAGTGCCATCTTCCCGCAGCTGCAAATTATACGAATCACAACAAGTTCATACACCCTATCCTGACTTACCAACTCAAATTTCCAAAGCAATCAATCACGAAATCCATAAAGAATCAATCAGTAGGCGGTGGAAGGCAACGTGAAGCACATATACAGAAAAGGGCCTGAAGCGCGAGGGAGAAACGAAAATGGAGGAGAGAAATAGGGTTTTGCTGAGAACTGAGAAGCGAGAGTGAGTCTAGAAAGTCAAAGTACACAAAAAAAAAACCCTTAAAATTGGTGAATTTTCACAAAACCGCCCATAAAATTACAAATTAAACACGACAGTTATAAAGTTGTTTTTTCTTGCATAAGTTAAAACCAATTGAAAGCCCGTCTAGAAAGCCCAAGCCCATTGGGCTACAGAGTAAAAGCCCATTTAATATTCTAAACAAACACAATAAAAAATAATAATTCTTGCAAGTTATAAATTTTGTAAAACACCATATATAATTAATTAAGTTTTAAAAGTTAAAATTTAATTACATTATTAGTGGGATCGTTATTTCAGCCATTTCTAACTTGATACAAATCCGCCTCTCAATCGCGCAACAGATACGCCTCCCGGGTACATAATATTTACGTCACGCAAGATCATTAGAATGCATGCACCCCTATCTCAGAACTTGTCAAAATTCGAACGTTGGAGCAACGATCATATTTCTAATCGTTGGATTCGGTTTCGAACGTGCAACAGATATGCCTTTCGGACACATCATATTCGTCTCTAAACTCAATAAGAATGCGTCTCATATTCTAGAAATTCATCGACAATCGAACATTTGAGCAACAATCATAATTCGCGGAACCATTTTTTTAGGGTTTACAGAATTTTCACACAAGTATAATAAGAGACAAGATGATGCGTAATAGTAAACTTGACACTACACTTTCGAAACTAAACAACCGACAAATTCAACAACACATGAATCATGAGTTCATGACACATATATGTACGTAAAACTAACAACTATATATGCATGAGTTCACACGACTCTCAAATTCTAAACTTGCTTCAAAACAACTAATTAACAAACATATCAAATCAACTAAGATATGAGAACACAAACAAAACCCATCACTTTCTTGCCTTCTTCATTAAGGTTTCTTCTTGCTCTCTTGTTCATAGTGTTCCCGTGCTCGGGCGGTCGCAGCCTAGCCGATCATGAATACGAGTTTCGGTTGTCGACGTCGATGGCCAAGAAGAATGCCTCTATCCAAGATTTAGCCCACGATGCTGGTTTCTACAAGCTCCCATATGACTATGAAGCACGGTGATTAATCTTTCCACGTCGATAATAAATGAATAACGTACTTAATTCATGAAGGTCGCCAGGTCGGTGGGTACTACTATTGTCAGTTGTTTCAGGCTGAAATTTCACTAGGATTATACGTTGGGTTTGAACTTAATGCATGTACGCACGCTCTGAAGTACAACGAAACCCCACGTGATCTTCGACCTGACATTATTACTCGAATCGATAACATAAAGGTGCTCATATTGATTAAGGTTAGTTTGGATGGATGCAGGATGTTTTACTACTTCTTTGAGTCAAGGAACAACAAAAGCGATCCGGTGGTGTTATGGTTGCAAGGAGGGCCAGGTTGCAGTGGTGCAACGGCTCTTTTCTATGAAAATGGCCCTTTTCACATCTCCAACAAACTATCCCTCTCTTGGAGCTCATTTGGTTGGGATAAGGTAAATCCTATAGGGTTTAGTATATGTTCAAAACATGGGTTGTTATATGAGTCGAACAAACAGAGATATGATGGTATATTAAGCTTGTTTATAAACGGGTTGAGCTCGAGTATATCGTGCTTATATCTTAACCAAGTTTGAAAAATGTGTTGGTATATATTCGGTTCATTTAGAAAGTGAACGAGTCTGAGCCGAGTCTAAGTTTTACCCGAGTTTTAATGGTGTGTTCATATTCAGTTCATATAACAACGTTGATACATTTCAGTTATATCAATAGTGTTATTTTGATATACCCAAAATATTAATATTTAAAGATATCGTTTATATTCATATGTTTATATCTCATACCGATGGTCATATGCATACCCAAAATCGAACTTGATTTCATGATTTGTGCTAGGTTTCGAACCTGATCTATGTCGACCAACCTCTTGGAACCGGGTTCAGTTTTGTAGAGTTTTCTCGATCCCGACACGAGGAAGGAGACATTAGCAATGACTTATACCATTTCATCCAAGTAGGTACACTTTTCTTCTTCATATGACATATATACAAAAGTACAATGTTGTAATGTTGGTTGGATCTTTGTGTTTGATTAGGCCTTCTTCAAGGATCATCCTCAATACGTAACCAATGACTTCTACATAGCCGGTAAAGACTATGCCGGACACTTCATTCCTCCCTTTGCTTCAAGAATTCACCAAGGAAACAAAGCTAAACAAGGCATTCATATCAACCTCAAGGTAAAGTACTATGAGATTGGATCAAATATCCAAATGCATATAAAAAATTTCAAAAAATTATCTATTTCTGTACTTCCTGTGTGGAATTATTTTTATTTTATGGTTCAATCTCACATTTGGCCTCCGAAGTGGAAGTAGTTTGGACCGAAATAAGCTAATTGATTTCCCACATGGACCTCAAAACTTAAACATTTCCGAAATTTGACCCCGATACCGAAACTAATTTCACGTTTTGGTCCAAATGCATAATGTTTCTTTTTGTCTGAAACGTTTCCGGCTTTGGGGCTCAAATGTTGAATTCATTATTTTTACTTTTCTGAAACGTTTTTGGATTTGAACACCAAATGAGGAATTAATCAGCTTGGTATCGGGTTGAAATCGGCTTTCATTTCAGACTCAAATGCGAAATTATTCAGAACCCTTAAATCCGGAACTCACACGCGGGATTAGGGTTATGCATTAAGAACTTATATCGGTGTCTAATGCTCCCGATGTCTAATCATGTAACATGTGTAGAAATGATAGTATAATGAGTCTGTTGGCTATCCTACGTTCTATAATCAATTGATTTTAGGACGAAATCTACTAAAATTTCTTAGATTCGGACTTGATATACATCATTGACCACTCTAGGGAATGGTCATAGGCGATGCCGATACAAACCCCGCGATTCAATATGCGTCAATTCCCGACTACGCGAAGGACATGGGGTTGATCACGGATGATGAGTACAACCACGGTCTCACCTTGATTCCGGAGTGCGAAAAATCGATACAAACATGTGGTAATCTTCATTTCTTCCCTTTCAAGTTCATGATCAATACTAAAACAAAATGTATAAATCTTATTGGTGGATCTATCAGTTGACGATGACATAACTTGCACAATGGCTTATGAAGATTGTACCAAAGTGGTTCGGAGTGTAGCAAACGGGCTTGACGACGTGAGAATCATGATTTCACATATACTAATGTGTAAAATCGTAAGAAAATATAACATATTGTTTATGTTCATTTTGCAGTTCTATGACATAAGAAAGAATTGCTCCCAATCCAATTGCTATGACTATGATCCGATGCTTCGTCTTCTTAACGAGAGGGAAGTGCAAAATGCCCTTGGAATCGTTGATACGTATCCATTTTACGTATGTAGTCCGATGGTTGGCGTAATGTTGAGATCCGATTTCTTGAGGAGTTACGACACGTGCATCCCGCCTCTCTTGGACGACGGCATCAAGTTGCTCGTTTACGTTGGAGAATACGATTTCCTATACAATTGGCTAGGTAAATCTCGTTTCGATAAACTCCTGAGGAAAAACGATTAGGGTTGTTATTCGAATCGAGCTTTGAGATGTTTATATTAAGCTCGTTTATAAATGAGTTGAGTCTAAACCGAACTCAAGATGTGGGTATGTTCGGCTTGTTTAGAACTCGAGCAGGGTTTGAGTAGCTCAGCGCACATTACAACCCCACTATTACTTGAGACAAACGAGCTGAGTTTGAGTAGCTCAACTCGTTTATAAAACGACATGTTTATACTCAAGTCGTTTATAAATGAGTTGAGTCTAAACCGAACTAAAGATATGGGTATGTTCGGCTCGTTCAAAAATCGAGCAGAGTTTGAGTAGCTTGACTCATATTACAACCGTACAATTACTTGAGAGAAATGAGTCGAGTTTGAGTAACTAAACTCGTTTATAAACGACATGTTTGTACCTATGTATTGAGATTCTTATGTATTAAATTCCAAGTGGTCCGTATTATTGAATCGCAGGAAACTCGAGGTGGGTCCATGCTATGGAGTGGTCGGGGAAGGATGCTTTCGCAGCTACACCAAACGTGTCCTTTGAGGTGAATGGCGCTAAAGCAGGCGAGCTAAAGAGTCATGGTTCGTTGTCCTTCCTCAAGGTATACGACTCTTTCACGGATATTATTAGCGTTGTTTTCTCCTTGAGAAGTTCCCGTGTTTTAGCCGCTCTTGATGGATACGGTTCGAACTTTTGAACTCAATAATGTCATCGGTTATCAAATAAGCTAGCTAGTAATCTTTGCATAATCTATGGCTAACTTGGCTACTTGTTTGTGCATATAACTTAGGTGCACAATGCTGGACTAATGGTTGCAATCGACCAGCCTAAGGTGGCGCTTGAGATGATGCAAAGATGGATGCATGACAAGCTTTGATTACAATATTAGACGTACTTCGAGAATATTTTGAGTCTAATATATAAGGTTCGGTGAACTCCTCTTCTTATCAACCGATTTTATGACGAAATTTCACCGGCTTTATGTGTTGAACTTGGATCTTATACGTATGTACATGTTTGGTCCGTCTGTATTGGACTTTAATATTATGACTGTCCGTGAAAATTAACTAAACAAAATACTCACTCTTGTCACAATTATTGTCGTTTTAGCTTTGACACAATTTTTAAGAAAAATATTAAATAACATAAGTTTTATCAAAATTTTAAAATATTATCCTTCATTTAATACTCAACACTCTTTTGAACCAATAAAAAATTTTTGGACCTAAAAGTAATAAAATAAAAAAAGAATTTCAAGAACAACTCTTAGGGGTACATATACTAAACATATTTATATCATGAGCCTAACTAGTAGAGATAAATCTCAAAAAAGTTTACTTATTAATTTGACCGAATATTGTTATCAAATTTTTAATATTAAGATGACATTTAGGGCCCGTTTGGTTTTAACTCCGGAAACGGAAACGGAATGAAAATAAATATAGTCTATACGTGTACCTTGTTCATGAAATTTTTTGGAATCATTTCTTTTGATTTCATGCAAAATACACTTGATTCTCTCCCTTTTATTTGCGTATAAGGTATCAAAACTAATCAAAATCTACTACAATTACCACAAACCACAAAGAATGATTCCAAAAACTTTCATGAACAAGAATATACGTATGAACAAGATTCGTATCCATTTCGTTTTCGGAATTAAAATCAGGGCCCTTAATTTATGATCGGAGAGTATAGTGTTCTAAAACTTGACTCAATCCTAAAAGTTAGATAATTGTCATCATTATTGTCATATTTTTGTTTTTTGTTTCATTGATTCCAACATAAATTATTGCTTTTGTTTCATTTGAAGATCAAGTTTTCCAAGTAATCAAAAGTTCAGTTTATATACTTGATTCTTGATCTTTACAATATGTTTTAATTGCATTCCTTAGGCATTAAAGTCATACACAATACAAAAAAATAAGTTTAAAAACTTCTAGCACAAACTTTTAATAATAAATTTTTTAAAAACAAAACTTTATATCAAAAAAAAATTGGTTTCTCGTGCCTAAATAAGAAAAGACTACCATAGTAAATAAATAAAAAATAATCTAAAATTTTAAAATTACTATCTCGTACACAGTTAGACTTATTCAAATTCGGACAGCCCGTCTACCCGAAAAAACGGGCGGGTATGAACAAGAAAACAAGCCCGGCCCGTCAAGTCTGTCGGGCCGGATCTGGACAAGGCCATTTGCCCGGCCCGTCAGCCCGATAAATAAATAAAATAAAATAAAATAAAAAATAAATATTTTATAGTATAATTATTATAAATTTAGGTATTACAATAAAATATGTAGTATAATTATAAGCATTTTTCTAATAATAATTTTTTACAAGAAATTAAAAAACAGGTACCGCGAACCCGCCCGCCAGCCCGACCGGGTCGGGTACGGCACCCATCCTAAGCCCGGTAGCCGAGCCTCACTCGGCCCGAATTCGGCTAAACGGACTCAATATTTTATATATCCCGGCCCAGGCCCGGAAATGAGCAGGTGTATACACAATGTATTGCCTAATAAACCAAATTTATACAAAAACTAATAAAAATAAATTAAATTGAGAAGTGTTTTTCGTGAAAGGGAACTCAATCAACTCATTGACTCATTGTTATTAAATTGGATTATGGAGATTTTTTATTCGAATAATATAAAATTATTTAAAAATAAAAATGATTTAGTTTATGAAGATGTTACTTGCGTAGAAGTCAGTCATGAGAAGATGAAAATGAAGAATGATGCGTATACGCAAGCATTGCCATCCTCATAACACAAAGCTTTACCTAATTATGTATAATACTTATCAATTTAAACAAACAAACACAATAGACCGTCACAACACATGTATTGATTGATACATTTCAATATGATTATGACAATTAAGCTAGATTTTTATGAATTTGAATGTCCTAACAATATAGGTTGAAATAGATTTAAAAGAAATTTGAGTTTTTACTATCGGATTGAAGATTAAAAGATCGAAATTGAGGGTGATGGTTTGTGTGTTATCAAATTACTTCAATGTTTGTCGAGTTGTTCGTGGGGGCAGAGATGATTATGTTTGACTTCATACTAGATCTTCGTTTTTTATGAAGTTAAAATCAGACATGCTTTAAGAGAAATCAGTTGTATTGTTGACCGATTGACTCATATTGGAATCTCGTACCAACACCAATTTTTCTGATGATCTCAAACTATGGGTGCTTATCCGCTAAGATGTTTTAGATTGGATTAACTCTAGAAGGTAGACCAGCTCGTAGTCAAGAGTTTTCCAAAAAAAATAAAACAAAGTTTCTTACCCTAACAAAATATTTGAGAATTTGTTATATGGATAAAAGCCTTAGTAGTATTATCCTAGGTTGATCCGGTAAAATTTGGTGGGTAGAGTATTATGTGGGAGGTTTCGTCATACGGAGTTGCGTTAGGTTCAAAATCAACTGGAAATAGGAGGTGTATTGGACGTATATACTAAGCAAATTACCTTGTTTACTGTCGACGTGAACAAAGATGTAGCCAAGAGGGGTAGGAAAGAACAGTGGCACCCGTTGAGTTCCCGTAAAAGTGTTAAATGCTAAATAAATTGGGGGGAATTATGTAAAATTGGTTTAAAAAAATAAAATAAACACATTTACGAGTTACTTTAGTTGGTTCGGTTGGTTATGAGAGAATAATAAATATGTAGGTTTTGACCGTTTTAGAGCCCCTTGAGAGAAACTTTTTACTCCGGTTGAAGTTGATTATGTTGGAATAATTAAATTTCCTAAACCGTAAACGCAAGGATCAATATCATGCTAGGGTTATTAAGGAATCTAGAATTGCATACCTGGTTCCATAATAGCGATTGGATCAAGCCTTAGTGCGGAATCTACGATCCGAATGAGCGCCGCAGGTATACAGTTTTCCTCAGTCAAACCTCCTTAGGGTTTCTTTAGGCTTTCTCTCTGATGGGAAGAGAATAGAAAACGGCTGATTGATTTGACGTATTGGGAACCATAACCTAATAACGTTTATATAATGACCTAATAGAATCCCATTAAACCTATTGGGCCAAAGTTTGGTATCCACCCATTAAACCCATACCGCTTAATTAAAGTCTACGGGCTTTACTCGATTGAATCACTTTTATTAGCCCGCTAATATATTTAGTCATATAATATAATTGGTTATTATAATATGTAAGCCCACTAATAAGATTAATAAAAAATCTTACATATTATTATTCACATCCCATCACGTGTAACCATCTAACTCGATGACACTTGACGGACATATCTTAATGTTGATACTTGAGACCGACAAGCCCAATCCCAAGACCCTAGATCAAACTACTCCAATATGAGTTAAAGTTTCAATGGTTAAAATATAACATGGACGTTTCGTTACACGTTTGACCATACATATGTATTATGTCCGAATTCAATACATAATCCCAATAAAATTTCACCCAAAAACTAACTTACAATAAGCTACTCATTGACATTAATAACTTTATTTATAAGTAGAAACACTTTATTCTTCCATATATTTAGGGGGGTAAAATAAGTCGTACGAGTCGAGTCCGAGTCGAGCCTAAAATTTATAAGAGTTTTAAAATGGGTCGAACTTTACCCAAACGAATCTAACATTGACACGTTCAAATTTGACTCGTTTATAAACGAATCGAGCCTAAATTTTATTCGAGCTTTAAAACATGTTCATATTCAGCTCGTTGAAAAAATAAACGAGTTTGACAAAAAATTTTACCAACCCAAACAAAAACCGGATCAAAGTAGTTTATCTCGTATTACATCCCTACATATATTGTTATCTATATATAGTAATAATGTATAACGATTAGGTAAGACAAGCCATAGGACCATAGGTTGTGTTGATTAGATTATTGTAGGCGACATCGAAGAAACAAATCACATTTATTTGACGGCTGTGATTTCATCAAAACAAACTAAGGCGAACAATGGGGCCAGTAGCCTTCATAAATCAACGGTCGTTGTTAAACGTGAAGTGAAATCCATGCTTTCCACGCTAGTGACGTTTACATACAACCGTTACAACTTTGAAATTTGGAATATTAGAATATGGAGTTTAAAAATATTTTTATTAAAATATTCACTTGGATAATGTGAAGGACATGTTTAATATGAATAACAGAAAAACATGTTTAAATTAAATATATTGGTTATCAAATATATGGTTTTTATACATTTATTTTGATAAATGTTTAAGATAGTTTAAGGGCCCGTTTGGTTCCAACTCCGAAAACGAAAACGGAATGAAAACGAATTTGTCCATATGTATATCCTTATTTATGAAATTTTATGAAATCATTTCTTGTGGATTAATGTAAAATGCACTTGTTTTTCCACATTTTGTTTCCCTATAGGGTATCAAAATTAATCAAGCTCTACTCCAATTCCTACAAACCATGAGGAATGATTTCACAAACTTTCATGAACAATGATATACATATGAACTAAATTCGTTTCCATTCCGTTTTCGATTCCGAAGTTAAAACCAAACGGGCCCTAAATTTTAATATCAATTAAAAAAAATTCCTGGATAGTGAGTTTTGAAAATTTTACTATTTGTTAACATTAATAACTGAAAATAATGTTTAAATATAGAAATTAGCTATCAAATATGTGATATTTATATACTTTAATCTTGAAGTATCAATAAAAAATATAAGATATTTTATTTTCTATATAGTCATTTTTGAAACTTATTGCTATATTATTTTTGAAAGAATTAGACTAAATATGTTCTTTTTTTTTTTATTAGGTTCATATATTCATTTAATTTTTATCACTTTCATTAAATTAAAGTTGAAGGTAAAAAATTTGATTAGGGGTATATTTACTAAATATATTTAGCAGATAATGACATTTAGTAAGTGATAAAAATAACAAAAAAAAATATGTTAAATGTAAAAATATCTCATATATATGTGATAAAAATAAGCATTAAAATTGTATATAAATTGATATATTCTAAAAGTTATTGATATTACTTGTGTTCATACTAAATATCGATAAATACACATCATATACGAATGCTTCATGTATAATATCTTGATAATGATATTAAACAACCAACCTTAATGATAATTTTAATTTCGATCAAATCAACTTTGTGTGTAAAACATGATCAAAAACCTAATTAGTCGGTTAATCTTAATGAAAATGGTTATTTATATTGGGATCCACTTCACAAATTTAGTGGATTACCATCATAAATTAATACATCTAAATTAACATCATAAATTAATTTAACTAAATCTTATTAAATGATTAAAACTAAATAGACATAAATAAATATACGTTAATGTACATGCTAGAAAATCCAGCATATATATAAACATATAAAATAATATCAGTCAAATTAGTTAAATAAGTCTTTTTAAAATTTATCTCTAATAATAATAGATTTATAGTATAAATATGTTTAGTAAATATACTCTAATTAAATTTCTTACCTTTCAACTTTAGTTCAATAAAATTGATAAA
>BSUD01000007.1:3010274-3029145 GCA_033239045.1 Fagopyrum esculentum | reverse complement strand
AAAAATAATTTGTGTATTAAAATTAAAATATATTTAGAAGGTAAAAATATTAATTAGAGAAATATATATATTATTATTTTAGATTAATAATATTTTATTTTATCTTTATTTATATGCTAAAAATAGTTCTATTTTAAAATATATAATTAAAAAAATTTGTGATAAATTATATGTCATTCGATGTATAAATGAATGACACGCTCATTTAAGTAATTTTTCTTTGAAAAATTTTGGTCAAATAGACCCTTTAAATAATTTTCATTGAAATTAGAAGGTAAAGGGTTTGATTAGGAATATATTTATTAATTATATATGTATTATCATGTGTCTAATTACTAAAAAAAATCTCAAAAAGACTTACTTACCTGATTTAGTCTTTTCATTTTAAATATTACATAGACAATAGATATTATAGTTAGTGATAAAATAAGTGGAATATATACATTCCATACTTTTAAAGATTTTGACTGATTTTTAATAATCATAGAATTTCTTGTTCCGTGGAATATTTTAATTCTATATAAAGTCAATACAAATTTTGTGAAAATCTTATGTATTGGGAGAAGACTACTATAGACTTTAGATAGTTATATAAGTAATAAATAATCCTACAAAATTAACGAAATAATAGATTTTTTTAAAATCAACAAACTTTTAAATACCATAGTATTTTATGGAAAATTTAAATTCCTAATTGAATACCAAAAGAATTATATGGACTCTTAAAAAGCTATATTGAATACCTATAAACTTCAAAAAAAATTTCTATAAAATCTTAATTGAATACACTATTTCAACAAATAAACATTTAATGAAATCGAAAATAAATATTTAATTTTGGAGGAAAAAAAGAAAGAAAAAAGATGTAAACGACGGTTAGCCACCTTTTTCCAAATCACATTCCCCCGCCATGAATAAAAACCTCCTCTGACGTCATTAATAATTACATAATTAATTTAAATTTTCTTTTTCTTTTTCTTTTTCTTTTTCTTTTTCTTTTTCTTTTTCTTTTGCCCATAGTGATCACACCATCTAGTATATATATCCACATGTATGTACTCATAATCTCAACTCAAAGCAACAAAAACAATGGCAACAAAAACAAAGATTCATACTTTACTTTCTCTTCTTCTTGCAAGTTTTCTTGCTATTTCAATATCTTCACCATTCTCAAATGGGTTCATAGATCATGAGCCGTTTCGGTTATCGTCGAGAACCGGCTTGCCTAAGCAACAAGCCGATGCGATGATAAGATCGCTGAATCTCTTTCCAAGGAGACATATTAACCGGGTTGTGGGCCTGGTTGGCTCGACGACATCGCTCGATGTCGACGAGCCGAGGTTGGTGGAGAAGGAGTTGAAGCTTGAAGGACTTGTGGAGGGTGAACCGGGTACATCAATTGAGGATTTGGGTCATCATGCAGGATACTATAGATTACCACATGCTAAAGATGCAAGGTGAATTTTGATTTTTATTTGGAATTGCAGTTTTGGACCTCTTAATATGTGTATTTACCAATTATGGCCACTAAAATATTTATCTAAGTATGTAGAGGGAATCAATTCAAATCATCTAATTGTGTAGAGTATCTTGTTGATTCCATTATATTACTCTTATTCCATGATTGATTTTGAATAGTTTTAGAAGACAAATATTTTTTAAATAAATTTTAAAAAATAAATGGTATATATTCCAAATAAGTTTAGGAGTTTATTTATTTTAGTTTTGTTACCTAAAATATCAAATTTATCATGGTTATACTTGATTTTGAGGAATGAAATTGATCTTAAAAGGCTATTTTTGTTTAAATAATTGAAAAGAAAAGGTCATAATTAAAGTGGGTGATTTGTTTAATAATAGTATACATGTTGATTTAATTGTATATATTTATGTTCTTTTCTTGCCTTTGAAGAAACACAAGCCCTCTTCAACAAGTTCTAATGATGATTATTGGCTTTTTATGTGACTTTTTGGGCTTAAAATTATTTGCAAATACCACTAATCATTTGTCTAATTGAACTCATTATTGTATCAATGTTTTCTAGGTTTAATGCAAAAAAATGTTTTCCTACAAACACAATAATTGATTATATATCCCGTGTACCATAAAAAGTTGTCAAGAACACCGTTAATTTACATGAAATATGAATTATAGAAACTGACCCAAACCTTTTGTAGAGACGTCGGATAAATCGACAAAAAAAACTTGTTTTACAAAAAAAAAAATCAAAAAACTTAATACAATTTTTAAAAAAAGGATAAATTGAAATTCTCAAAAAGATTATTTTGTTACAAATTTTAATATCATAAGATAAAGATTAACATCTATATTTTGGTTGCAGGATGTTTTACTTCTTCTTTGAGTCAAGAACCAACAAGAAAGACCCGGTAGTGATATGGTTAACCGGAGGGCCAGGTTGCAGTAGTGAGCTTGCACTCTTCTATGAAAATGGCCCTTTTCATATCAACAAAAACTTAACCTTATCATGGAATGATTTTGGTTGGGACAAGGTAAATAATCCTTAAATTTCCTTTGTACTATAGTTTTTGTAACGTTTTACTATACTAAAGTTTGATTTCGTTACCAGGCTTCGAATCTAATCTATGTCGACCAACCTACCGGAACCGGATTCAGCTACACAACCGATGATAGTGATATCCGACATGATGAACAAGGCGTTAGCAATGACTTATACGACTTCATCCAGGTTTGGGTTTTCTGTTTTGTAAGTTTGATCCATACAATTTAGGAGTTAGCAATGACTGTATTTGTATGTATGTATGTATGTATGTATGTATGTATGTATTTTTAGGCGTTTTTGAAGGAGCATCCTGAATACGTAAGCAACGATTTCTTTATAACCGGAGAATCATATGCCGGACATTACATTCCGGCCTTTGCTTCAAGAGTTCATCAAGGAAACAAGGCTAAAGAAGGCATTCATGTCAACCTTGAGGTCCGTATACCTTTACGATACAATACGTAACACAAATAGTAAACATATTCCGTAAATATGACATATATTGTAATCCTCTTATAATGTAGGGTTTCGCCATAGGCAACGGGCTCACCAACCCCGCGATTCAATATGCTGCATACGCGGACTTCGCAAAGGACAACGGATTGATCACGGATGCCGATCACCAACGAATTAGTGCTAGGGTTCCGGCTTGTGAACAATCCATCAAACTTTGTGGTACTTTTTTTTTTTGCTTATAGTATGAAAATATCATTTCACATTTTCAGCATTTTAAGGTTTTTTGTCAATCATATGACAGAAACAAACAATGATGAAGACTCATGTTTGACTGCTTACGAGGCGTGCACCGACATTTTCAGCCAGATCATGGACGCCGCCGGCGATGGCCTAAACGTGAGACTCAAGCAACCTGATTTACCACATATTACTATGGTATTGGGAAAATTATATTGTAAAATTTTGGTGCAATTTTGCAGTACTATGACATAAGGAAGAAGTGTGACACAAGCTTGTGCTATGACTTCTCAAATATGGAGACCCTTCTAACCAAGAAATCGGTCCGTAAAGCCCTTGGAGTCGGCGACATAGAATTCGTCTCGTGTAGCTCGACCGTCTACGCGGCAATGCAAACTGACTGGATGAAGAATCTTGAGGTCAATATCCCGGGAATGTTGGAGGATGGCATCAATTTGCTCATATATGCCGGAGAATATGATCTCATCTGCAACTGGCTCGGTAATATCTCACGTTGATAATAAACAAATTTATAATTAACCTAATATATATAGTCAATGGCCTATTACGAATGTGAACCTCACTGGGTTGTGTGTCGTGAAAGCATTATTTGATGTAATTGATTCTTGTTTTAATTTGTATGGAAGGTAATTCGAGGTGGGTCCATGCAATGGAGTGGTCCGGGAAGAAACCGTTTACAGCCGCACCTACTGTGGCGTTCGAGGTGGATGGAGCCGAGGCCGGACAACTAAAGAGCCATGGACCACTTGCTTTCCTTAAGGTATAGCGATTTTATCTTGAGGAATGATTTTTATGTATTGGTCATTTTGATTAAATTTCGTGTTTTTTGTACTTAGGTGCATAACGCTGGACATATGGTTCCGATGGACCAACCTAAGGCATCTTTGGAGATGTTGAGGAGATGGACTCAAGGTAAACTTTATACAAGTGACAAAGATGACGAGATCTCTACCCAGTGAGGATATTGCAAGGATCTAGTAGATCGTATCCGTAGATCAAGACTAGAGAAAAGATAAAAGACAGAAAATCGCGTGTTTTAACAATAGAAATCGTGTTGGACCATATATGAATGTTGCTCTTGTATCATATTGAATACTTGTGCTAGTTGCCTGATGTATCGAGAGCTTTTATTATGAAGAATAATGTTGTTTCTAATTCCTCAACTTGATGGCTTAAGGGTTTGTTTGGAAGTTATGTATTATAATGCAATCATGTCGCGTTGGAGGTAAATTCCGTAAAATGCATCCAAACACAACATAACTATTGATAAGATTTAGCAATAGAAGATCTCCATGTGATACTTGTTACCTATGAGATGACTTCTTGTGACTTGTAACAGAACATATCTTCCTTCGACATCATAAGTGAAAATTACATAAAACAGCCCCACCTTTGGGATTGTTGCGAAATAGAGCCTAAATATTTTAATTGTCGAAAATAGCCTCCGGTACGGGATATGGTGTGATTACTAGTGTAAGCATTGTCATAGACAAGTTCATTATCGTCAATGATCATGCGATGTTGGATTTTATGATTTATTGAGATCGATTATGGCCTTTATGGTAGCAAACTGACATCAGTGTAGATGTTGTTCTCGCTTTGTCAGGAACCATTAACGATTACAAAAGTTATTTTCCGAGATGTTTAGGCTGGTAAACGCAACCCCTTAACTGGAGCTAGTTCCACAACCTTAAAACGCTCAAGCTATTTTTCGCAATAACCCATAACTAGGCTATTTTTTCACATAGAGTTCATCTTGTAATATTTATTAGAAATATTTTTGTACTCTCAAACTTAAAAGCAAAGAAGTAAGGGTATTGACCGGTAGGATTGTTCATCATATCAGGATTTGACCAATTCTAATCCTGTATCGATTTTGAACCGAATATTCAAGTCTGAGACTGATCCGGTTAGATTAATTATGCTTTATACAATTTTGGGCTGAAGCCAAATTTTTTGGACCTTTTGAATTTTTGACTAACCGATCCGAACCGGATATGATAATCCGAACCGGAAAATAAAAGTCTCTATTCAACGTTCCCAGACATGTGCCCGTTGTACATTTTTTGCCCCATTTTTGACTGAATGGATATTTTACTATTGTTTTGGACCAAATATCGGCCCAATCCATAAACGGGCAATGGCCACTATATATCACATACCTATTATTTTTCTTTTCAAACAAGTTTATATAAGAAAACACTGTGATGTGTTCATACACAATCAAATCAATTAAGCATACTATTTTCAAACACGGAAACAATTCTAAATATATATCTTAAATTTTATATATTGGAGTATTTGGTTCTTTAGGAAATAAAATCATTTTTAATAAAGATGTTATTGGAACGGACTACAACGTCTTAAATTTTATCAAAGAACAGAAGTTCCATTAGAAGAAAAAAAATAACATCAAGCCAAACAAAAACTCGGTTTCCATAAGCTTAACTTTGATGGATCAAAATCAATTCGGCCATAACAACTATTGGTTTCGTTATTCGAAATGATAATAGTGAAGTTATTAGCTTAAACGCTATGAAAAACAACTTTAACTCAGTAATTAAAACATAATCCTGAACTACAAGCTGGACTTAAAAAGCAATCATATTAAATATTAAAAAGATCGAAATTGAAGTGATAACTTATGTGTTATTAAAGCACTCCAAGGATGTTGTCTTTGTACTTGGAAGATCGAGATGATCACTTTCGACTCCAGACTGGATCTTTGTTTATTTTCCGAAAGTCCATGTCAGACATGTGGTCAGAGAAATCAACCGTATTACTGACCGATTGACCTATTTGGGAATTTCTAACCCTAACATAACATTTTTTGACGATCCCAAACTTCGTATTCACATCCACAAGGATGCTTTAGGATGAACTATCTCTATAAATTAGTTTATCCTAACCGCTTTCCATTTAAAAAAAAAATTAATTGATGTATTTTTCACATAAGTGTAAATAACTAAACCCATAAAAATTTTGGTATCAAACTAGATTGTTTATATATTTATTATATATAAATTGAAATTCAAGCCCGATTGGATGGTGAACCGAAACAAAAAAATAAAAATAAAGTTACAAATCAAGAACCGAACCGAACCAAAACCATATAATCCGACCCAAAATAATAACTCAGACAAAAGTCATATATATCTGACGATAACTTGTATTCACACGTCCATCCGAATAAACCGGTTTCTATTGTCATTTAAAAATGCACCTCAATAGATATAGAGAGAGATTGTACTATTGTAGAAATATTGAATATAAAATTATAATATTATGATAATTAAGGGGTTGGTGTAGTAAATAATTTGACATATAGTGACAGAGAAGAGCACGCCGAAATCGGGAGTTAAGATACTGTCTCATTAACTACACCAATCTACTCCGAAATTGATGCTCTTCTCATGCTAACCCACTTTTTTCTTATTTTACTCTTTTAGACCATACTTTTACCCATGTTCATACTTTACCCTCCACGTCATCAAATTCTTACCTTTATTTTACTAGATTAGATTAATAATGATTTACTTTTTACTTTTACCCACAATCATAGTTATATATAGGGACCGTTTGGTTCCAACTCCGAAAACGGAAACGAATTTAGTCCATATGTATATCATTTTTCATGAAATTTTATGGAATCGTTTCTTGTTGTTTTAATGCAAAATACATTTGATTTTCCACATTTTATTACCCTATAGGGTATCAAAAGTAATCAAGTTCTCTCAGTTATTATTGAGACGGATTCCCAGTTGGCTGTTAAACTGCTCAAGAACACTATTGCACCCCATCATCCTCTCGCTAGTCTGGTAGTTATGTGCCATGACTTCTTAAAAAGAGACTGGAATATCCAGCTTCGTCATGCCTTCCGCGAGGCGAATAGAGTAGCGGACTCTTTAGCGAGTTTTGCGATAAACTTGCCTATTGGCTTAAGTGTATTGTCTGACCCGCCGGAGGGTGTAGTTGACCTTTTATTCGATGATGTAAGGGGTCGGGCTATCCCCCGTTTGATGACTACTTAGCCTTTTCTTTATTAATAAAAGCGCGTCAGATGCGCCGGAGACCACTGACTCTCCTTCCCACCAAAAAAAAAAAAAGTAATCAAGTTCTACCTCAATTACTTCAAACCACGAGGAATGATTCCAAAAACTTTGATGGGTAAGGGTATTCGTATGGATTAGATTCGTTTTCATTCCGTTTTCGATTCCGGGGTTAAGACAAACGGGCCCATAGTGTTAATAAGTTATTTTTGGGTAGGGTAGTCATTTTCCTATCATAATATTCTTTTGGACCAACTCGAACCTAAAGATGTAAGGCTGGTTTTCGATTTATCCTTTATATTTTCAAATTGGACAAATCTAAACTAGTCATTTACAATAAAAATCCCAAATATAAACTCGTTACTAACAAAACATCGAGAAAATTGTTTCGTTTTTAAAACTTCACCTCGAGTCAACTGATTAAGAATGAAGAGGTAGCAATGGGAATTCGAGAATGAAACCCAAATATAAATAAGAGTCATAATCTGTATATGGATTGAATGTGCTCTAATAAGTGATTTTTGGGTAGGGTAGTCATTTTCCTATCATATTATTCTTTTAGACCGACTCAGACCAAAAGTTATAAGTCTGGTTTTCGGTTTATCCTTTATATTTACAAATAGGTCAAATCTAAACTAGTCATTTACAATAAAAAGCCCGAATATAAACTTCATTCTTAAAACTCGATCTCGAATCAAATGATTAAGAATGAAGAGGTAGCAATGGGAATTCGAGGTGTTTTTTTTTGTTTGTTTTTGACTTGACGTGGTTTATGTGATATTACGTGTACGGTATGTGGTGGTTACCTAACTCTATAGATTCGGGATTACTTTATTTTCTCATATATATTTTCCGGTTAGTGGAAGAATTAAAAGTCTTTTATTTATACATAATATTATAAGTCGATTAAGGTTATAATTTTAACCTTTATGTCGGGGTGTACCACACTATATAATATTACATAAATTTAAAATAAAATACCAATAAAATGATGAAAGAATATGTTGAAAAGCCCACCACTACCAACGAATCCAAAAATTCTGAAAAATACCCTTTTCTCATTATCAAAATATTCAAAGAAATGGCACTTGTTTTCAGACCATGCAATTTCAACACTAAAGGCATCAAATTGAACCAAACCAAACATGTCCAATCACTTTCACATTCTCTCTCGAAGATATACGAAGAACATTCTTTTCTTATATTGTATTCTTCCATATATATATTGTTCCTTACTTCACCCACAAACCAAATCTGAGGTGTCCATCCCAGACTTCCTATCTACGTACTTCTTTCGAAGATGAAGTCGCTTCCGCTAACTGAATCATTCTGCTTTCCCTTGACGATGTCCCTGTTTTCGGGTTTTTATGTTGTATTTTCGGTCTTTCGATTCAATAGTCGGCGCGCCGTCTATGGTATCGAACCGGTGTCCATTATCAAAAAATATATATAATCCGAATTTTAAAAAAAAATTATAATTATATTAATCAATCTTTAATAACACCAACAAAAACACAGGGATTGGATTCAGAATTTCTTAGACCATTCTAGTTTACACCCACAAGAGAAAACAAACATAAAACCCTTAAAGTTTCAATCTTGATGACTATATCTTTGTTTAAAGAGAAAATTACTAATGATGTAATTAGAGTGTTAATTACATCATAGCAGGAGTATTAAGAAGTCCAAAAGCAGCAGAATTACCAAAAAGCCCACTCCAGTTTTCTCTGACAAGATCTTGTTCGTTGTTGATATTCTGCCATGGAAGACTGAATAAAGCTTCGTTCTCGTTTGCTTCTTGTTTAACACCAGAGCTAAGAACATCTTCATAAGGAGCCATGGCGGCCATATCTTCACTGATCCCACTAACACAGTTGCTTCCATTTCTACTTCCAATCTCGTCGTAATTGCAGAGATTTTGAAACATCAAGCCATTGTTACCGTACTGAAGCTCCTGCAAGAAGCTCGAGTGAGGATGAGAGAGAAGATTCATGTCGGAATCGGAGTTGGTGAAGTTTGCATTCGTCATCATGATGGAATCGAAGTTGAACCCGTATGGGTTAATGTTGAGTCCGGAGAAAACCGGGTTTGGTGTCGGGTCTGATACCATTTGCGGCTCTTTGGTGTGGGCCCGCTTGATGAAATGTGATGGGGAGCTTGATGTGTAGTTTGACCGTTTCGATGACTTCCGACAGCCGCCGCCGACCGGAACGTTACGGAGAGTGCCGCCTTTTGTCCAGTAACGGCGGCAGGCTTTGCAGAAGTAACGAGGTTGTGTTAGACTGTAGTTGTTGTAGTAGCAGAATTTCGTGTTCGATGAATCGCATCTCGGACACTTTTGTGGCTCCGCGTCTTGGGGTCTCGGCTTCTTCATATCCTCGTGTTGCTGTTGTTGCTGCTGTTGCTGTTGTTGTTTGTTCTGAACAGATTCCGAATGTTCAGAGCTCATTTCCTGAATTGAATCAAAAAAGATATTCAAAGGTCATATAAGGTGTGCTTAACAACCAACGACCTTATACCAGAATTACAGACTGCTTCTTCTATTGTCAATTGGTTAAAAACGTACCTGGTGAGCGAAGTGCGAGTGGAGATGGTGTTGAGAAGATGAGAGATCCATTTCTTGAGAGAGCTATGTGGTGAAGAAGAAAGATTTGAGAGAAGTTGTAGAGAGTACTTGTGTTGGATCATGCAAAAGTGAGAGAGAAGAGATGTGTTTAAATAAAGAAGAGCCCTAGAGAGAGTAGAGAGAAGATTAAGAGGGTAATGATTATGATGTGTGATTTGGAATTTAGCCATAGAATATAATTAAATATATTCTAATTTCAAGTATAAATTAAATCGATTTTTCAGAATTTGTCCCTATATTTCAATATTTTCGAATTATGTCCAAAAGTTAACATTTTTATTGATTTAGTAATTGTTAATAGTTAGACTGTGTTTGGTTAAGGATTAAAAGAGGTTAATTTAGATTAAAATTTAAGAGATTAATTTATGTAAGTGTTTGAATGAAGATGGACATTATGAACAAAATTATATCAGGGGTTAATTGAGATTAAAAATGGCCAAAAAATAACGGGCAATTTTGGTAACTAGGCATTTTTGAAAAACTAGAGTAGTAATTAGACTTTATAATGTTTTAATTAAGTAAATGTACCCCAAACTTTTGTATTTATTTTCAAATTCTACACCCTCTTCTCTCAATGGGTATATTTACTAAACACAAAACTTGAAAAGCCTAGTAAACCAAATTGTTTTAAAAATAACCTCATACTATCAAGGTTAAAGGAGATTAATTTTTAACCATCAATAGAATTTCACTCAAATTTACAAATCTTTATCAATTAAACCCATTAAAAAATCTTCAACCAAACAACTTGATGTAGATTATTTTACATCAAATAATCCTTAATAAATCCCACGTAAAATTTAACCCTTTTTAAATACCATCTAGATTAATCTCCAAAATAACCTCCAATCTCTTGCCAAACACATCCATAGTCTGAGTATTTTTGAATGAATAAATTTTGAATTGTATAAGGGTATATTTAGGAAAATCTAAAGTTAATGGATATAATCCGCAATTTCTTTAAATTGGAAGCGGGTTTGAAGGGACAAATGAAGACTAAAAAAAAACCCGAAATAGAAATAGAAAATTCTTCGGATTTGGGTACTGTACTGTAAGTCTGTAATTGGACTAATGTGGTCCAACAATTGGAGGTGGGCCCACATCTGCTGCTAGCGTGATGATATTGCAAAAATGGTCTAACTGTAGGGCCCACGTGTTTTCTTTTTTCTTTTTTTTTTAAATTGTGGTGGTCCCCGCTCCCTTCTCTCACCTGCTCTTTGTCTGGCCTCGTTTATATTGCGGCATGGTTTGGTTAATAGAAGTTATCTTAGTTGGTAAGTTTGAATTAGTTACCTAATTAGGTTGTAAATTTCATTTCCGTTACATATCTAAGTATGCGTTACATATATTAACTAATAAGTTCGTCAAGTTACTACTATTATCGATTGATTTTAGGGTTACACGCGTCTTTCACGTTTCTAGTCCCGAGACTGATATAAAAAAAATGATATTAAAGCAGGTTTGATTTGGATTCGTTTTACTGACTTCAGTCAGGTGGTTAACACTTATGGGGAGTGTTGAGAGGGTACACAAAACGTTGTAAGCCTAATATATAAATTCGTGGGTTACTCTTATTTCAATTAGTTTAAAGTTGAAAGTAAGTGGGTTTATGTGTGTGGTTTATAGACATGCACCTCCACGTCTTTGATCCGAAAACAAATTCGAGAAAAACTAACAAGTATTGATAAAATGAAATTAATAAATTCACTATATATTTTAATTTTATTGTATTCACATCAATTATCTTTCGATTATTTTAGGGTACTCAAAACACACACTATTGGATTAAAACCAGGGTTTGTTATTCTCTTAAAAATTTCACAAAGTAACACACCGAAGATAATAAGTTATCACAAATTTAAAGCGATAATATTTCGAGTCTAGTGCATAAAGTCGGACGACTACTTCTTATATTGTCAATTGGATAGATAATGAAATTGGGCTTATGTGTCGAACTTGAGCATAAACGGACGTGTGCTCGTATGCACACGACCTATGTTCAATAGTCCGTATATATCGGACTTTAATATGGTATCAAAGCGGTAAACCCTAATTAGCCCCTCGATCATAAGTTGTCCAAACATCAATTATGTTTATACTTTAGTTGCACTCATGGTACATGTTGGAGTTAACAAGTGTTCACACTTTATTTTTTAATATAGTATATATAAGATCAGTTAACAACTGCTATTATTGTCAAGTGATAGAATATGAAACCTCACTGTATTTATGTGTTACATTTGAGTCCAAGATCGAATCTTTAACATTTCCAGTTTGATTGTAACTCCGGAAATGGAACAAACATAAATATAGTTCATATGTGAATCATTGTTTATAAAACTTTTCGGAAAAACATATTTTATGGTTTCATGCAAAATGTAATTTTTGTCCCATTGGCATCAAAATTAATCGAAGTTTACATGTGAACTAAGTTCGTTTTCATTCTGTTTACATACTTTCAGATTTTTATTATTTAAAAAAAAATTATTGAATAGAATGTTATTTTAAAATTACCGATCAAATAAACCTAAATTTTAATATAAAAAATAAAATAACATACATAAGCCGTATATTAGTATTGTATTTCCCAAAGCGTGATAGAATGATAGTACATCCTAAATCCATATCGAACCGACAATGATCGTCGTCGTTTTGCGTGTATGTTTGAATGGCTCTTGTCCCAATGGAAGTTTCTTAACTGAGATCCGACGGTTATATTACGTTAATCATCGTCCGTTAATTTTAACGGCTTCGATCGTTTCATTATTATGTTAGATCTATCCGTACTGTCTCATTCACGTGTTTACGCAACTATTGCAATCATCTCTAACCACGAAACCTACTTATAAGTTAAACCGACAATTTAATTGTCGTTTTATTCAATATTACCATCATGTGATGCAATGCAAGTGGACGATTATGATTTGTATTTTCTAATCCAAATTAACAATCTTTATATTATTGGTTTGTGTTGTGATTATAGTAATTAAACTATAAATATGGTAAAATCGTGTTTGAATTGAATTTTTAGAGGTTTTTTTTGGCATTAATTTCAAATAAAAAAATTATCTTATTCGGTCGTTTTTGTACCATGATGACCACTCAACTCTCGCTCTTGCTTTTCCGGCGGATTTACTGACGTATTAGATATGACATGAGGTTTATAAGTATTTAAGATTTTATCTTAAAATCAATTTATAAAAGAAGAAGCAGCCACGATTTTTATATACTAATCTCGTTATACTTAACATGTTCTCTATAAAACGCAAAAAAGATTGTTCCTTTTCTGACTCCGATCTATAATGTGATCCTTTGTAGCGTATAGATCTCTTTAACTATAGGAAGATATTAAACAATGTTTGAAGTCCATAGTGATCCTCGTCTTCTTCAGATATGCTCCTTTGTAGCTCATGGCACTCAGGTTGCGATTTCATTATCGTACATTTTGGGTGTTTTCCATGTTTTTGGAAAGATCTATATATACTCACTTATCTAGTTATATATGCACTTGCAACTATACGCGTGGTCACATAGTCTTTCTCAAAAAGGATGAACGAGTTCACCGATTCCTTACAAAATCTGATGATGAACACTACTCCACTCTTTGATCCACTGTGATTGCTCAAGAGCCTCTACTTGGTCTCATCACGTGTTTCGTGAAACGAGAGACTTTGAAACTTATCTAGCTAGTCTAATTTTTGTTATAAGTCATAGCATTAGTTCGACTATACTGGTTAACCATTGGAGAGTATTTTAACTTTTTTTACCCTAAAGTTATAGATCGGACTAACTAGATTCATATAAATTTTGTATAAACAGTTATATTATTTTCTCTTTTAAATTTTAAAAACTGAAAATTGATTTGTTTATTTTCTTGTAAATAAATTTATGAAATCCAATACAACCAATTTTAAAATAAAGTTTTGTTGGTCCCATTAGGAGTAATGATGAACATTCATACTCCAAAGTACTGTCAATCACATTCAACACTTAATGGACCACGTATGATACTATTCCAATTTTTATTTGGGCCCTTCATATCAACATAATCATCAACAACTATTTTTTTTATTTATTATTTTATACATATAATGTAATATCCTATATTTATTATTTTAGATCACTTTAACGCTTTAATATTTCAAGTGTATAATTGTATCCTCAATTTGTAATGTATAGACATAGATATAGAGTTAAACATAAACACTAAAATTTAAGTAGTTTGTGAATTTTGAACTCTTAACAGAAAAATTTTTCCACCATAAAACAACGAAATAAATTGAATCTCGTGATTTTTGCTTTTAAAAATATATCTTATTATAATATCCTATATCAAATTTAATGATTGAATTTCAATACCGAACACGTAATACCAAGACTAAACCCGAAATTTAATATATATAATTCAGTAACCGATAGAGCCTACATTAAGCAAGTTCGGTAGAAGGTTATGATTATTCATGGGATTACCATCCAACACTAGCCCCGAATTGAATTGGATTTTGTTAAAGTTAAAATAATCTTCCGATATTATAATTCCCGATAATTCTTCTTCTTCCGAATGCGCTCTTTATCCCATCTACCTCTATCTATAACAAAATGCCATTTTTATCTAATTCCTTTTTTTCCTCCATAAAACCAACCGTAATCTTGTATATCTCTATCGTATTTATAGATTTTTGTTTTTCATATGTTATTACTCTCCATACAACCGAGTAACTTTACATTTTTTTGTTACTTTTCTTTTAATCCTATAATCATGTTAATAAATATTTCTTAATACAACCATCTCACCCTAAAAATAAACGATCAATATCACTAACTGGACCTTTTAACAATATTGTTCTATTAAATAGACACATAGTATAATCTCATTTCGTATACTCCTAATAAAATACCAGTAGTAACTCAATTAAAGTGATAGAAATTATAAAATATATAAATCAAAATACCATAAAAAAATATATTTTACCAAATTCTTTAAAAATAAACATTTATGAATATATTTTCACACATACTCACAATTACAATAATACAATCGATAGTTAAATTTAAATAGAAAATATCTATTGAAAAGCGAAAATTTAGTATTGGTGTAGTTCGTAGGTAGCAAACAATATTGTAAGAAGTTATGAATATGTCAGAAAACAATGAATTAACAATGATTGGGTCCAATCTATCCTATGATATCCACATACTCGTCTTCACAAACCAACAAAATAGAAGATTTGTACTAAATACTCTTAAGGTTTATGTAGAATGTGTTGGTTTCAAATCACTTTAAACTAATGTCATTCAAATAAGAAATTTAATCACTTCCTAGACAAGTTGGATTATAGTGTAGCCTGGGTACGATCTAGATCGGATCAAATTGTGTGTTACGATTCGGTCTAGTATGGAAAATCGCTGAACTGTTCAAATTCGAAATCGGTTTGGAACGCAAAGATTGATTTTGGTGGCTTGATTTTGTTTCCAATAGTTTTTTTTATGTATTTTGGTGGGTCAAATAGCATAAGGTTTGTCAAGTTTGTTTATTATGTATGAATAAGTCAAATGAATTTTTACTTTAAAAATCAATTAACAATTTTTAAAAGGGTAAATCTGACGGTCTTATATACTAGGTTTTATGTAGTTTATATAATCGTTGGAATATATCTCATCTTCGTGCATCCCTCGAGTACTACTATTATTCTGGGTTGATACTTGACGACATATTTTGAATAAACTAATTCAAACATGCCTATCGTCACATTTAGGGTTTGGTAGTGTAGAAAGTGGTTTAGATCAACAAATTTTATATATATATTGCTTTGGATTTTATTTAGTTTAATATACATTGAAATTATGGAAATTTCAAAAAAAAAATACTTTTAAATTTGATGGCTTCGATCTATCACCTTCGCTCCTACTTTTTCAGTTTGTTTCATATGATGGTCGTCGAGATTTTTCGATAATTATTTCATCTTGTATAACGTCAGTGAACTACTCCTCATATTGTCAATTAGTTTTATGATTAAAAAAAACTCTTATTTGACTTATGTGTCGAGTTTGGGCCTAAAGTTCATGTACGCTTATACGTCCACGACTCTCGCTCTAAATTTCGTACGTGTAGGTAGGGGTGTTATACGAGCCGAACGAGCCGAGCCTTAGCATGCTCAAGCTCGGCTCGTTTACAAACGAGATGAGCCCGAGCCGAGCTTTTGACGAGTCGAGCCCGAGTCGAGCCCGAGCAGCTCGCCTATAATAATGCTCATATGGTGTTATTTTAGCCGAACGAGCCGAGCTTTACCCGAACGAGCCGATCCCGAGCCGAGCTTTTGACGAGCCGAACGCGAGCCGAGCCCGAGAAGCTTGTCTCATGTATCAGCCATACGTGTAGGACTTTTAACACGGGTCATAGGTGTTATTAGGCTACTTGATGATTCAAGATTAAAAAAAAATGTTTAAAGAGTAGCCGTTGCAAATATATGAACAACAATCCAAATTATGAACAATAATCCAAATTATGAACACAAATCGAGGGGACCAAATATAAAATACAAATGTCTCATTCAAAATAATTGTTTAAGCATCTTATGATAATGACATTTTCATACTTTAAATTAAAATTCAATTCATTTATTATATTGAATTATTATTGTTGACTGTCGCAAAAAGCAATATTGGTTCACATCACGTTTTTGGAATATTGAAATACCTAAATATTCTTTGCTTGTGACATCAATCAATATAATAAATAATAAAAATTTACAAATTAAAATTGTATTTATCACATTTTAGGATTTTACGTTTTAACTTTATTTTCAAATAAAATTTTGTTATTGTTATTAGATAAAAATAATATGACATTATATACCACGATTACCTTAACCCTTTAACTTCTTCTTTACAGTTATATTACTTTAAATTATTTTTAAAATTATTTTTTAAATATAGTCCGGTGTTTATTCTTGTAGAATTTTACAAAAACAACTCGATTTTCTTAATATATTTTGGTTGTATTACTTCAAATTATTTAATAAAGATTCATACATTTCTACAAAATTTAAAATCGTATATCAACTAATAATATAAAATATTTAAAGTAATAAAATACTTTAGTATTATAATAAAAGTTATGTTCCATGAATATTACTTAAAAATAGTGAAAAAAACAAACAAACATGAATCTATGATGTAAAATATGTTACCTAAATTAACAAAAACGTTATAATTATGATTTTTTTCTAGATTTTTAAAAAATATTTTTTATAATTAAAGTATCATCTTAGTTATATTTTGTGCTCGAATATATCTTTTGTTCATTCTTATTTTTTTTGGACAATTTTGGTAACTAGATTAATAACTAGGATTTTTAATCTTATCTCATATATATTAAAGCAGAAGCCTCTATTGCCACATGTCACCCCCGCGATTAACCTCAGCCCAACGAAATTTATAAGAAAAGTTTTTACAAATTTTGTTTTTAAAAGAAATGATAATATCTCTCAAAGTTGTTAACAAATTTGTTTTCATTTATATTAAAAAAAATGTATTTATGATATTATATCTCAAAGTTGTTAGCAAATTAATCTACATTTAAATTTTGTTTTTATTTAAATTAAAAAAAAAAATTGTGATATTATATCACAAATTAAATCTATTACTAAATCACTAATTAAGTCAATAAATATATTTTACTAAAACAAAATCTAAAAAAATTTAAAACTAACCAACCAAATCTTATTTAGTATTTTTATATAACGTAAATCAAGGCAACCACGTTTTCCCTAAGGAAATCATTTTTGTAGAATTATATTTTTTAACGAATGTCAATTACGTTGACGTAAATCACGGTAGTTAAAACAAACCAAATCTTATTTAGTCAATTAAACCAAATCAAAATCGTTTACAAAATCTCTCAAGCGAATATCTATGCTGACTATATATATTGGAACGAAGCAATCACTCCACCTACCCAAATCTTATTCACGAGAGAACTAGCAAATCTCCTACTGGGTGCTCTCACTGGCTTCTCTTCTTCTACAGTTGTAAGTTTCTATGATATTATTTTCTCCCATCTTTAAGGAATCCCCTACTAGGTACTCAGATGAATGAAGCTCTTCTCTCATATATTCGCGATCATCGGCTTCTCTTATCTACAATTGTAAGTTTCTACGATATTATTTTCTCCCATCTTAAATTTTAATTTTAAGTGATTATGATTTGATTTTACTTCATCCATACAATTCGTTGCTTCTTTCATCTGAATCAAAAACACTCTATTAGAGAAGGAGAGATCGAAATATAATTTTGGAGGGACAGGTAAGAAGGAGCGAGATCGAAATCAGAGGCGAGATCCAAATCCAAAGTTGTGAGATTGAAGTTACGGCTGGACAATAAGGAGTGAGATCCAAATCGGAAGTTAGAGAAAGAGAGATCGAAGATTAGTGTTTAGCATTTTGTTGGAACTCATTGAATAAATTTAAGATCCAAGTCATTGAATTGTGATCGAGATTCCTATAAAATTTGTAGATAGTAAAGGATGACGGTTATATTGTAAATATTTGTAATCAAATAGTCTCTAAACTTTTATCGAAATATTGTAATCGGTTGTAATGAATTTGCTATGTCTATATCAATTAACGACTAATCAAATTCATATAAACCTCACACTTTTATAAAATAATAAAGTATATATATGTGTCATGTATGGATTGTTGATAAACTCATTCCTCTTTATCTTCCTAAATCCATTAAATTTTTACAATATTATTTTCTAAATATGTATATTAATTTAAGAGTATTTAATTAAAGGAATCTTGAAAGATTGAGACATTTTTGTTAAGAGAAAAATGCTCTAAAATAATTGAAAAACATGGATACTATCGGTTGACATATTATTTTCTAAATATGTATATTAATTTAAGAGTATTTAATTAAAGGTTTTAAAAATATCATTTCAAAATTTGTACGCGATC
>BSUD01000007.1:2990319-3009991 GCA_033239045.1 Fagopyrum esculentum | reverse complement strand
TTCATTTTTGAAATTTTCAAAATATGTTTTTATTTAAATAATTTAATTTTAAGATTTCGTTTTTTCTTGAAATTTTTTCAATAACTGTCATCAATTTTTTTTATTCTAATGATTTCATTGTCACTTATTTAAAAAAACAAAAAAAACTTTCAGTAACAGTTTTATTAGAAGTTAAAAAAATTTCGATTCATACTCTATTTTTTTCAAATACCCTTTAATCTTACAAATTTTTAAGATTCTATTCTACCGAAATAAAAAAATATGCAGGTTGTTCTTATTTAAATAAATAAATTTTCATTTTCTTTTATTTTTGTTTTTTTAGGTCCCGAATTTTTTTTTATACATAAACAAATTTGGGTGTTCTAATTATAACAAAGTTGTGCGTTATATATTTTTTAACGAAAAATAAAATTGTAGTATAATGATTAAATTTATGAAGTGTAGAATAATTAAAAAAAAATTATTTGTGATTATTTTATCATTTTGAGAATAATTAAAGGTAAATTGCTATTATAATGTTTTATCAATTTGTTTTTTATTCAACTCATTGCATATTACTTGAAAGATTCAATATATAAATATACCCGCAGAAGGTGCGGGCTATGCACTAGTCTATATATATACTACTAAACTAGACTACACTAATGCTGACGTGTCATTCTCACAAATTTTGTAGGCTTAAATCTTTTTTTAATTAACTTATTAAACCATATAATCTTTTTTAATTATCCAAAAATAAAACAAAATTTTGCAAAATTAAGTAACAAGATCTCCTAAATATTTTAAAAATAATTTGGTTTACGTATTTCTTTTATTTTTAAGCCGTCGTCGAAATTTAAGTAGTTTATTTATTGAGAAAATTTTTATTTTTTTTAATTTATTTTTGAAGGATTATAAGCTCAATCTATCTATGTTAAAAAATTTCACAAAATTCCCTATCCCACATCGATTATAAGTAAGTCAGAAAGGTTTGATAACTTGTATAAATAGAGGGTTTGAAGATTAAACAAATCACACATTTCTTGGCCTTTTGGCTAAGTTAAGTATAAGTTGGTGTTAATGAACAGAAAGTAACGATTTTTGTTTGTGTTAGTAAAAATAACGATTTTTACTATTGTTTAAAAACATAATAAAAATCTATATTTTCTTTCAGTAAAAATCACTTTTATCAACTGAGCGTTAATGAACAGAAAGTAATTAAAAAACATCTTTGTAAACAGAAAGTAATTAAAAAACATCTTTGTAAACAAAATCCAAATCAGAAGGTGGAGGGAGCAAAAAAAGGTAAGTAAAACAAAGAATGGGAAGGGTTGACGCCGAAGTTTGTAGAGAAAGAGAAAGAAGAATCCACCAAAAAACAAAAGAAGAAGATGAAACGCTAAAGAAGCAACTTTGAAAAAAAATGAATCACAGTAGAGGGATAACAATATGGGAAATAACCTGAAAATTCAAAAGAAGCCCCTTTGAAATATTTTCCGATTGCTGATAGAAGGATTCCTCGTCGAAGCCCGAAAATCAAAACACGTAAAAAGATCAGTATTATGAAATGTTAGACTCAATTGTTTAGGTATTTATAGCAAATAGGAAGGAAGTTAAGCGTACGGGATACGCTTACGTATAGATTTGCTTAAAAGATTTGGGCTATCTTTTAAAAAAATTATAAGATTTATTAGATTTGTTAAAAAAATAATTTAGATTTTGTTTTAGGAAAATAATGTTTTATGGCTTAATTGTTGATTTAATAAAAGATTTAATCCGAGAAAAATTCTAGAGTCGCCACGTCAGCATTAGTGTAGTCTAGTTTAATTAACTTATCAAACCATATAATCTTTTTTTATTAATCCAAAAATAAAACAAAATTTTGCAAAATTAAGTAACAAGATCTCCTAAATATTTTAAAAATAATTTGGTTTACGTATTTCTTTTATTTTTAAGCCGTCGAAATTTAAGTAATTTATTTATTGAGAAAATTTTTATTTTTTTTAATTTATTTTTGAAGGATTATAAGCTCAATCTATTTACGTTAAAAAATTTCACAGAATTCCCTATCCCACATCGATTATAAGTAAGCCAGAAAGGTTTGATAACTTGTATAAATAGAGGGTTTGAAGATTAAACATATCACACATTTCTTGGCCTTTTGTCTAAGTTAAGTATAATTTTTATTCATAATAGATTAATATCTATTTTGTGAGTTGTTGGCCTGCTGTTTTGTGGATCACTGGCCTACTGTTTTGTGGGTCGTTGACCTACTGTTTTGTGGGTTGTTAAATCACTGTTTTGTGGGTCGCTAAGTTTTTCAGCGATTTTTTGCTAATTTTAAGTATAACTTTTATTCATAAATTAGTATCTGTTATATAGGTCGTTGACGTACTGAAAGTGATGGTTTGAGAACTTGTATAAATAGAGGTTAATAACGGATATTGAAGATTAAACAAATGATACATTTTTTGTTGTTTTAGCTAAGTTTAGCTATAATTTTTATATTCATAACGAATTAATATATGTTTTATGGGTAGTTGACGTACTGTTTGCTATCCCACGTCGATTGTCAAGTAAGACTAATACTTTGAGAACTTGAAAAGCGTTTATAATTGTCTAAATTAATATTAATTTATCCGTTATTGTACGTGATTTTGTTTAATTTTATATTATAGAATTTTTTATCGTCATCTATAATTATTTTTTAATTTAGAAATTTTCAGATTCTGAATTTTTTTTAATATAAATGATTTATTGAAAATGTATGTTTTTTAAATAAAAATATTACTCTACGTGTATTCTTTTTTATCTAAGTATTGTGTTGTCCTATTATGTTTTTTAATCATAAAATACAGGTATTCTTTTTATATTACGTTGGTCGTTACAAGAATAAAATTCCACATTTTAAATTTCGTTCATCCAATAATTTGTTTTTGCTTCTGTTTGTGTTTTTAAACTTTATTTTAAATTTTTGTGTATTTATTTAAAATAAAAATCAATTTTTATTTTATTATTTATCACATATTTCGTTTCAAATTTTTTTTTTTTTTACAAAATTATATTTCGGGTTCCATTTAGATAATTACAATATATTAAAGTAATTTAGTTATAAGTCTATAACGGAGTTGTGCATTGTAATTTTTTTTAAAAAAAATTGTGCTTTGTATAAGGATTAAATTTATGGAGTGTAGAATAATAAGAAGTTCTTTATTTGTGACTATTTTTTCGTTTTAAGAATAATCAAATCCGAATCATTATTATAAAATTTCATAAATATATCTTAAGTTCGTACAACTAATATTATAAAGATACCCGCACAAGGTGCGGGCTATACACTAGTATGTATTAAAGAAGAGGCCTTCTTTGCCACGTGTAAACGCCACAATTCACGCAACTCCCAAAAATATTTTTAAAAAATTGTTATTTTGGTTATTTTTGATAAAAAAAATAAAAATCAAATCTCCAATTTTATAATTAATTTTTTAAAACCTTATTAATTTTTAGAAATTCAGTCAATCTTCTAATCAAATTCTAAACATATTATTTTTCATCAAAGCTAATATATAATTATTAAAAAAAACTCATATTATAAATCACAAATTTTAAGTAAATGAACGTGATCTAATTATATTAATTATATTTAATATAAAATTAATTATAAAAAAATTAAAATAACAATAACAATTATAATCTCATTCTCCGGGGTTTTATATTATAAAAATATAAAAATAAATTTTTAAGTATAAAGTATTTATTAAAACTCAACTCGCACAAGGTGCGGGTAATACACTAGTGTTTCAATTAAGTAAATATACCCCAAAATTTTGTATTTATTTTCAAACTCTACACACTCTTCTCTCAAAGGGTACATTTACTAAATACAAAATTAGAAAAAGCTAGTAAACCAAATTATTTATATTTTTTTTTGACATTTAGTTCATATTCTATTAACTAGAAATTTATATTTTACAAACGTATGATTTACCATTCCGCACCTGCGTACCGAAAAAGTTAGACATAGTTGAATTGTCCCCTACTGTCAAAGTCTGATACAATAAACCGTATAGCGTTGTCTTGCGCATACGAGTGCACATACGCATTAAATTCAAATCTAACACATGAACCAACCATATTTCATTATAAAACCAATTAACAATAAGAAGAGCAATTCACGATCTTATATACTAGGTTCGGAACCATACAGATCGAGTTAAAACACTCGATAATAATCTATGATTTAGAAACGTGATTAAAATTTAATGAAACTAGAAAATGGGAAAAGTGAACCATGCAGATCGAGTTGGAATCTCAATAAAACACTATAAAGCAAAGCAAGCATGGACTCGAAACCCGATGAAGCTGTGAAGATATAGCACTGACTTTGATTGCACCAAAAATAGAATAACATAGGTAGACATAAATTTGTAACAAAGTGGGGGACAATACAACATTATATTTCGACGACTATGAATAGATCGACCACATTTGACTGGTCAAAGATTGATGATCATTCCCCAAAAGACAAAACAATTGCAACAACAACATATCTAGTGTGTCCAAGAAAATGAAGTATGGTCGATGCTTGATAAGGACTTGGATGTATATGTCAAGAAAGTGATATTGTACTATTGTTGTAATGTTTGGACGGTTTGGATCGTACCGAGTTGATGTTAAGCTAAACGTAATCAAACATCGTACGGGTCTAGTACGTATGTGTAAAGACTATCTGAAAAGAGATTGATTTATACAATTTCGAGATGCCTATCGTGAGGTGAATGGAGTTGGGGATTTTGTTGTTAGTTTTGCTATAAACTTGCCTCTTGACTTTCTTGTATTGAGTGACCCGCCAGATGGTGTAGTTCTTGATGATGTAAGGGTAGGGCTATCCCCTGCATGCTGATTACTTACCCTTTTTTTATTAATAAAAACGTGTTCAAATGCGTCAGACATAACTAACTCTCCTTCCCAAAAAAAAAACCCTAAAAAAATACAACCAAGTGAGAATTAAAACTCTCTTGTATGTTGTTTACCCATTGTCTTAAGAAAATTGTATTTAAGTTCTAAACATTTTTGAAATACAAGTCATTCGAATCCTTCTTATTATAATATTTTTTCAATTTTGTGTTGGATATTTACTTATAAAATACTATTTTACTAAAGTATTTATAACTATTTGTTAAAATATCAGAATTTTATAAATATAATTTATTAAAAAAATTGTATTACAATTTACAAGTACGATCTTTTTTGGTAAAAATGTAAACAAAACTATCTTAAAAATTGAATAATTAATTCAACAATTATTTGATTTTAATGTGTGCGTATATATTCATTGTTTTTAAATATTAACGATAGGTAGTATATTAAAATAAATAATTATGTAACTTTTCTCCTTAGAATATAAAGGGTTTACATGCTTCTCATATTTAGAATAGACATGGGTCTGGTTTAGGCTAAATCGTCAAACCGACGGTTTAGGTTAGATGGTTTGGCCAAACCGTAGGTTTGCGGATTAGGTTTAGCTTTAGGTTTGGCCAAACCTAAAACCTCCGATTTAGTTTTTTTTTTTAATTTTTTTTTTTTAAAAATGGATCAAACCGTCGGTTAACCGCCGGTTTGGTTTAGTTTTTCATTTTTTTTATTATTATTATAAACCAGCTGAACCGACGACCAAACCGACGGTTTAGGTTTAACCTAAACCGCCGGTTTGAATTTATACGGTTTAGGTTGCGATCCACGTCTAATTGAGAATAAGAAAAGTGAAAAACAACTAATTTAAGTGGTTATGCAATATAAGATATAAAACATGAAAAAATATGCCGAAAATAGTTAAAATATCAAATAATTTTCAGTATTATCAAAAGCCAAAAATAACTCCTAATCAATAAAAATATAATTTCTAATTTGAGTGATTATCATTAGTTATTATATCAATATGTCTTATTAAAGTTACTTTAACTTATCTTAATTTGATTTCAAATTAGTAACTTTTTAAGGTGTATTAGTTTACATTCTATAGTCCTAGTAGATCATTAAACATATGAGAAAAGGACAATATTACTAGACCTCACTAGGGTCTAGAACACACAAAGTTCAAAAATTGTATAAACAATTGCTAAAGGTTGAGATTATAACCAAATCTATCCCTAATTAGATTCACTAATCTTGGTATTAGGGTATTAAACATGGGGAAGTGAACCCACAATGGATGAAGATAGTAGTGTATGAGATTGGTAGGCACAAAGCATAAAGCATATATGACATACTCTTCTATGAAGCAAAGAATCTTGACATTCTCTAATCTCACATGCCTAGACCCCACCTTTGTGCTTAGCCTCATATAATCTATATATCTCCTCATATTTTGGTAAGTAAAAAATTAAGCAACCTAAATCTTAATTTGATTAAGGAGTTGTTTGAATTGGTTGGTTCATATAAACAAGGGATAATCTATCTTATGAGTTGTTTTTGTGTAGAAAATCTAAAATTTAGGGTCTTTTGTATTCATGGAGAAGAATGTCAAAGTGCAATACAGGCGGACCGGTAGAACGGGGTCATGTGCATACGAGCGCACGTGAACATTAGGCTTAAATCCATCATATAAACCCGATGAGGTACCTTTCTAAACCCAATTGGCAATAGGGGGAGTAACTCACCGACCTTATATAATAGGTTCAAAGTGCCCACAACTTTCAATAAGAACTTATTATCTCCAACAAAGAATAAGATCAATCTGACCTTTGCGAATAACATGTTTATATAGAAATGACCCACATTGATAGTAAAATAAATTCGTAACTTTATATATAAGTTTAATTGGTTACTCCACACATTGTCAAAATACCAAAGGATCTTGAGATGAAACTTAATTGATATTATGTGTTGGATTTTAACCGAATTAACTCGCGTGTGTTCTCGAACGTGTCATCTAGATAGCAATACCAGTTGGAAATGACTATTTGATCTGATTCCCCAAAAACTTTAGAGTTTTGTTTTTAATATTGCTTACGATTAACTTATCACGTTTGATCGCAACTTTCTTGATACCTAATATCTTTCTCGACCTTTTAGATAAGATTGCGGGTATTTTAACTCTTTTGAGATTTTAATCACATTCTCCTGTCAAATAAAAACTAAAGTACAAATAGACCTTATTCTTTCTACATGACGAGGCATGATTCAATGATATATGACACCAATTCTTTTGTCTTCTTACTAAATCACCTTTTTAAACCCAAGGTATTTCCCACCAAACCACCATTAACAAACAATAATTGCATAAAACTACTCATAAAAAAGTAAACACAATCAAAATGATCTAAGAAACCAATATAAGTGATATTGTGAAAAATCTCTTTACATTTTGACAAACACTAATATAAATGATTATTCATTCTACAATTCATATAAAATCAAATAACGTTTTTTAAAAGTTCATTCTTTTAGTGTCATACCTAATATAATATCAATGATGATCAATTTCAACTCAATTTCACAACGATGCAATGATTCAATGAGACATGAGATAATCATATTCCGTTGCTTTATGAAAAAAAGAGATAAGAGATTGATTTTTTAGAACAGAAATCGGTTCAATACACTAATCGTGCCTAGCAATCAAAAGACCATCAGAAATAACAGTCGGTAGGCCATTAGGGATAAAAAAAACAACAAAAAAAGATGATAACTTTGATCATAACGAATCGATCAAATATCATCACCAAAAGGTGAAAAAACATCGAAATTATATCTTTAGAAGCAATCTAAAGTAAAACTACCATAAACAATATCGAGATCGGTGGCACTATCTTCTTTAATTAGAGCATTTCAATAAAGACGATGAAGAAATCATATAATCATCACTTCTAACAAAAGAAAACTTACCCAATTACAAGAAGTTAATAATTAGTTAATAACAACGTTTGAATACGATAAAATATACTTTTGTTCATATAGGCTTGCGTGGATTAGCTACGCAAAAAGCTCATTTCACACTTATGCTTGATTAGAAATAATTATACTTAGTGGATTTAGGTTGGCCGTAAGTTTGACGAAATGACAATTTATAATATATGAAAACTTAAGGTTTGAATCCTTAAAGCAACAACAAACACAATGATAGCCAATAGTTAGCAAGGGAAGAGGGTCCCATATGTTAGCACAATAGTATAATGCAATAATTATGTACACTAATAAGACAAATGCAGCCCATTACCAAGATTCCATATTGGAATATGTCACCTCGAGCTTTGGTGGATAGGATGTGTGAAATTTCGACGAGTTGAAGATTACGTGATTTGTATTCGGTTTGAGTTTAATACGTAAGCTTAATAAGTCAGGATTTTAGAGATTAGACTGTTATGATATTATAAGAGTTTTTAACAAATTGAAGATTACGGGCGGATTTCTTCATATGTTCGAGTGCAATGTATGTTGGGATCAACCCAACACATAAGTCAGGTGAAGTTCAATCTTAAAATCAATTTGTAATAGGAGCCAGGAGTCCGTGAATCTTATATACCAGATAATAGATATGTTAGTATATATTATGGACGTGAGAACATTTCATCATCTACACAATGATCGAGATATAGAAATAGAGTGCAGAATTTCGGAGTTTGAGTTTTAAGAATTTTCATGTGTGTTTGTGATTTGTTTATAACGAATCATTGTAAGGTCGTGTTTGAGTTTGAAAATTAGGCAAAGTGATATTGAATAACCATGTTTGGGATTATTTGGACAAAGAATTTAGAACAACTGCACTTTAATCATCGATTATTTGAGATTGTAATCCCCAATATAATATGATATTTTTGTTGTGTGTTCGTACCATAACATTCTGACATGGATATAAAACGTGCCTTTATACTTTTTGACGATATGAATATAGTTAGAATATTATGGACGTTTTCGATAGAAGGATATTGTCAGGGTTATTATCTTTGGAGATTATTTTATTTTTTTAATAAATTCATTTTAATTTGAATTATTTTGATTATAGAGATTATGATCACCAGAGTAATCTCGTATATCTACCGAACTCACTCTATATCTTTAAGAGATTATCAAATAACTTCTTACAGAATTTTGCATATTATCATTCTCATTTTAAATGGAGTTGTAAGTAAAAAGAGTTACAAGCCCAACAAAATTTGGACAAAGATAAGCATGTATGTACAAGAAACTATTGGGCTCATTATTTGGCCCAACTTTTAGTAACTTATGCAAACCAACTTCATTTACCTAGGGTTAAGTTGAACATGATTTCTTTTTGTTTGGTTGGTGAAGGAAAGGAATTCGAGGTACCGGACATTCTTGTTGCTCGGATGATCGGCATGGCGACATTTGGCTAGACGGGCAGGAAGAAGAAGTCCTGAAAACCGTTCTGACAATATTATGAACAACAAAATAGGTCATCGTGTTGAATTTTTCAAAAAAAAGTTATTGATGCAGACTTTCTGTAATGTCTAATCACAATAACGACATTCCAAAAGAGTTTCGAAATACCCAAAATACAGTTAGTTTATGACATTAAGGATATCATATTGAACTTCCAATGTCCCTTTACGATAATTATACTTTTGAGAAGAGCATAAACTTTCATTAAAAATCAGTAAATTCAAGGGTTTATCAAAAAATCATTTATAGTTAAAAAGTCGCATGGTAAATTTACTACAAAGTCTACACAATGCAAGTGAATTGTTGCAAGACATTAATTTACTTGTATTGTTATCACATGTAAGTTCAAGAAGAAAAAAATATTGAAAGCGGACTTATTTTATTTTATAACGGTTTATGTTATATCGTGTATTTTGTAATTTCTTGGTTGCGTGAGAACAAAATTTTGAATTTTATAATTTTGATTGTAATTTTTCTAAATGAAATATAATAATCTATTATTTCATGTTTATGAATTTATAAATATTTTAAATTATTTTAAAACTTAAAACCATTAATAAAAATTGACCATTTTCTTAGATGAGTTCGCATCGCATCTCCGTTGCTCAACCGGCTATATCTTCCGAAACCCTAATCGGCTAACCCAAATCCGACGCCACTCACATCTCCGTCGCTCAACCAGCCACCTTCCACTAGCTTCTGGCCTTACCATTGCCGGATTCCTACGAGCACCAGACGCTCCCCCCCTCCTTCCATCACCAATTCAGGTCACAGTTTGCAGTTGCTTGAAACTGACCTGTGAAATCAGTTCACGAGGTATGAATAATTTTTTGAAATAGCAATTAGGAAGGGTTTAGAGACTTGGAGCATGATTCGTTTGATTATTGTGTCCCTGAAATGCGTGCTTGATGACTTCGAATTCGTATACAAGGAAAATCGAATGAAACGAATTGTGTTGTGTGTTTGGTGTCCGTGTTAGGAAATCTTTGATGCCTTAGCTAATCTCTTCCAAATTTGCTTCCATTGCTGACAACTCTAATTTCACAGCAGAATTGGTTCTACTGCAATGTGTATTACAGTATATTTATATTTTCACGATTAATTCCGTGGTTCTACTGCAATGTGCAATGTTTTCATGCAAAAGATAAAATGCAGTGAAATCCTCTGTTTCCTTATTTTTTGGCTTCCAAAGTCAACTCTACTTGGCTGCTTCGTATGTTTTATGCACTGCTATCTCTACGTTCTCTCTGCATTTTCCTCTACATGTTTTTTTCCCTTTCTAGTTTTGTCTTTCTATCTCCATGTTTGGGTGTAAACTATGCTTCAGCAATCAGCATACATGTAAATATGTAATAGATATAGTGCTCTTTCCATTTCTTTCTGAACATATTATTTTGTTGTCGATTTTTTTTCACTTGTATTTTTTGTGTTTTGACTGGTCTCGGTTTACGAAAACTCTTAAGAGGTCGAGGGTGATCAAAACTAGTGGCAGAAAGAAGAAGAGAAAGGTTGTCCCAAAAGTCTGTTGTTGACAAGGACACTGTGATAGTGTGATGGATAATAGTGTGGAGGTTGAGGAAGACACAAAGGAAGTTGAAACTATGTCTGATAATGAGAAGAGGGAGAGGGAGAAAGAAAGTAAGGGCATCATAGCTAGTAAAGATAAGAAGGTCAAAAGGAAGAAAGAGACGGCTGATTTAATGATGTTTGATGGACATGAAAGGAAGGTGAAGAAGAAGAAGAATAGGGAGAAGGATGATGAGTTAGTTGGTCACGACAAAGATGACAAAGAGAGAGAAGTCAAGAGAAAGAAGAAGGAGAAAAGGGATCATATGGTGTTACTTGATGATAGGGAGACAGAACTGGAGAAAATAGAAAAAGTAAAGGAAAAAAGGAATGGTAGGAAAGCTCATAACAAGGACAAAAAATGGAACAGGAAGAAGAAAGAAGCTAAGGATGTTGGTGAAGTTATCGTTGATATCCACTCTGGAAACAAGGATGGTTTATTAGTGCAAGGCAAGCGGTTTTCTGAAGAAGAAGATGAATTGATTAAAAAGGCTGTTTCAGATTATATAGAAGCAAAGCAGCTTGGTGACGACGGTCTGAAAATGATTCTTCGTTGTAAATCTTGCCCAGAAGTAAAAGGATGTTGGCAAGAGATTGGGGCTGCCTTGCCATGGAGGCCAAACACTAGCATTTATTTTCGAGCTCACAGGTTGTATGAGCATGGTGTGAGAAAGTGGACTCCAGAGGAGATAGAATATATCAGGAAGTCCTATAAGCAATATGGTCCAAAATGGAAAATGATGGCAGATAAACTAGGCAAGTGCCAGGCTCATGTGAGGAGTGCATTTCAGAGATACCAGTTTGGCAATTTGAAAAAAGGGAAATGGTCTCAAGATGAATACCAGACTTTATTTGAACTGGTGAATAGAGATTTGCAGGAGAAGGTTTTTGAGGAGAAAAAATCCGCGTGTGGTATGTTGAAGGATAACATAAAATGGGAGACGATTAGCTGGGAGTTAGGGACCCGATATAATGCACATTGTTGCGCGAAGTGGTACAATCAGCTAACTTCGCCTATGGTTGCTGAAGAAAAATGGGCTGATTCCGATGATTATAGGCTTCTGATGGTGCTTGTTGAGCTTGATGCTAGCTGTGTAGATGAAGTGGATTGGGATGATCTGCTTGAACATCGGTCAGGCGATCTGTGTTGGAAGCGTTGGCTGCAGATGGTTCGTCACCTTGGTGTGCATGGAAATAAAACATTTTCCGAGCAAGTCGAAGTTCTTTCTAAGAGATATTGTCCAGATTTAGCACAAGTTAGAGAGGCAATTGACGCCAGACCAATTGTTGACTGAGTTTGATAGGGTTTGTAGCATTTTGATCTGATTTTGGAGATTGGGATTAATAGGGATCATGTATTTTGATTCATACCCTTAAAGCCCAGAAACTTAGAAACTACAGTACTAAGAGAAATAGCTCAGCAAGTGTGTAAATATTTATCTTATATTTTTTTCATTAGGGTTGTTGTACGAGGCGAGCGTTGTCATGCTCAAGCTCGGATAACTTTGTTTATGAACGAGCTAAGTTTTAGTTGATCTTTAAAATGTGATTATTATTATAGCAGAACAAACCCTAGTTTTCATATTAAAGTCATATTTTAATTTAAATCTTTTTTTTGTATTGATTAATTTTTGGGGAAAAGAATCAAATATTACACCAATTTTTGAAATTGTTTTATGGATTAGGAAATATGTATAAGATATATAGTTTTACAAAAAATGGAAAAAATTGCCAATAGGGAGTTTTTAATACTTGGGAGCTGTCACGCAGAATCTGATAACATCTCATGACACCAGGGCTAATATTTAGAATTTGAAAAGCTTGCGGTAAATAATCAAAATTTTCAAAGTTTGAGGTTTCTATCTGCAATTTCATTTTTTTGTTTAAAGTAAAATATGGCCATCTTTTGGTAAATATTGAGTAACTGCGTGTCCTTCCCGGAATTTCATTCTCCCGAAGCCCCAACTGATTAGCCCTGCCTAGTACCCAAATCCGGCGTCACTCAATCCCTCACCGGAGCTCTGCCAACGATTGCTGTGTATGTTTCATTCCGTGTTATTGAGTCCTTTGATTCCCTATTTAATGGCTGAGTCCTTTGATTCCCTATTTAATGGCTGCTTCTGTTTCTGGTAAGTGGCAACTCGAGACTTTCATGATAATTGGTTCGTTTGCATTGCTTATTGGAGTATTTTTTTAGTTTTGTCAACTCTTTTTTGATTTACTTGTTCTACTTGACTGTTTGATGTTCTTATGCACCGCCACACCTACGGTCTCTCTGGATGTCCATGTTTGTTGTTTTTCAACTGTGATTCAGCATACATGTCATACATTATGTGCTCTATCAATTTGCTTCTCAACCCTTTTTCGTGGTTGATTTTCGCTTCTATATCTTGACTTTTGAGTTGTCTCAGGTTATGAAGACTCTTTTGAAAGCAGATTTGAAAGATGTCAAAGACTTATAGGTGCTCGTTGGCAGGCACCGGAAACTGAACTTTCCTGTCAAACCCAGATTTCAGGTTTGCGTCTCCTTGCTAGTAAGCTTTGTTCCTTGATTGATTTTTATCAGAGGAAAACTAATCAGAGTGTCGTTAGAAGATTGAGTTGTTATACGTACACCAAGTGTTCGATGTTTTGCCTGTATGAAAGTGTATCTTCTGGATTTGAATGGTCTTAAACGGGTGTTATTTTTAGCTTATATATCATTCGATTCCCCTATTCAGTCATCCATTATCTCGGTTTTGCAGCATAATTTTTTACCAAGCTGAGCGCTTCACTAGTCTTTCTTTGTTGATTCTGACAGAGCCTACAAAAAAACAAGATGTGGCGGCATAGAACAATATCTCTTAATTCTACATGGGTCTTGAGGAAAACCTCTAGCTCATATTGGATTCCTCTATTCTATTGCTCTGATACTGGTTCGCCAAACATGAAATCGAAAGCTACACCTTTACAGGTACATTTTAGAGGCCTGGCATTCTTTGACTGAATACAATTTTGAGTTCAAAAACGGAGTCTTATTCATCTTCTCCATTATAAACCTTGTAGGAAAGAAGAATGATAGACAGGTTTAGGTTCCACGTTAAAGGTGGTGACGGTGGAAGTGGTTGCTCAAGTGTACGGCGTAGCAGGACTGATCGCCATGGCACACCTGATGGTGGGTGTTTGTAACTTCGTATTTGAACAAATAACCTTATTGTTAGCTAGTATCTGAAATTTGCTTACCTTTTCAATCAAATAGTGGAGCTTTCCATATCGTTTTCTTCCTAGTGAAATGTATCTGTGATACTTCCTTTTGTGAACGAATATGTAGGTGGAAATGGTGGAAGAGGAGGGGATGTGATTCTACAATGTACATCTGCAGTCTGGGACTTCAAAGGCTTGCAACATCATGTTGTATGTGACTTCTAATGCCGTTTGTTTGTTTGTTTTTGTTGTCTTCTAAAATCTAAGAAAGAGATACAAATGTCTGGAGAAATCTCTCATTCACGAATGATAATAATTTTATTTTGGTTTTCAGAATGGATGTAGAGGAGGCCCAGGGACGTCAAAGAATAAGATAGGTTCCAGAGGGGAAGATAAGGTTTAATTCAGTATTTATGCCTTTGATTGTCCTTTCTCAGTTTATTTCTTAGTTCTTCAATTAATTTCAGTGTAATGCTTTGATGTTAAAGGTTGTTCAAGTGCCTGTGGGAACTGTAATTCATCTTGTTGAAGGTGAAATTCCATCTAGCATAGACCATCAAATATCCGAATATTCTGATCCATGGGAAGTTCCTGGTACACTTTCTTCCGATGTATGTGAGTCAGATCAGGATATCAAGTGCTCTAGTAAGGTTGATGAGGCAAAGACTATCCGGGCTGTGGAATCAAAGCAACATAGAAGGCGGGGCTTTAGGAGACACAATGAGAGCCGATCTTGTCAATTGTTGTCAGTTCAGTCTTATTCCCAACCCGCAACTAAAGATGATGACAATGATTTTGATGATTCTGTGGAGATGGATGATGATTTATCTGAAGGAGATTGGGAAGAAGAGGAAATTCAATATAACATTGCAGAATTAACCCAAGAGGGTGAGCAAGTCGTTGTGGGTCGTGGCGGGGATGGTGGTCTAGGTAGTGTTGCTTCTGGAAGATCATCTAGAAAGAATCATTCAGATGGGGTTGGTGAGGAAAACCACTCAAGTGCGGGCTTGCCAGGTTCCGAGGCATTTATGATATTAGAGCTCAAGACGATTGCTGATGTTGGGCTTGTGGGTATGCCAAATGCTGGTAAAAGCACACTTTTAGGGGCAATATCTAGAGCAAAACCTGCAGTTGGTGACTATGCATTCACAACCTTGAGGCCAAACATAGGAAAACTAAATTACGACGATCTATCAATGTCAGTGGCTGATATTCCCGGGCTCATCAAAGGAGCTCATACAAACCGAGGGCTTGGACTTTCATTCCTAAGACATATAGAACGAACAAAAGTGTTGGCGTATGTGGTTGATTTATCTGCTGCTCTTAATGGAAACAAAGGAATTCCTCCTTGGGAGCAATTGATAGATCTGATTTCGGAATTGGAACATTATAAAGAAGGTTTATCTAGCCGTCCTTCTTTAGTTGTGGCGAACAAAATTGACGAGGCTGGAGCTGAAGACGTCTGCAAAGAGCTGCAGAGAAGGGTAAAGGGTGTTCCTATTTTTCCAGTTTGTGCAATCTTGGAAGAAGGTGTACCAGAGCTCAAAACCGGTCTGAGATTACTTGTGGACGGTACCGAAACTTCTACACTATGTTTAGATAGGATTTTGGCTGACTAATTTCCAGGTTAGTTGCATTAGTGATACAGAGTATATTCAGTAAACTTTTTTTTACTACTATTGTTTGAATTAAAATTGTTCTTGAATGGTGTTTGATGATCATAGAAGTCACCAAGAGATAGTGAGAGGATTCTTCAAGGCAGCAAGCAAGGTCCACATTACCCCAAGACAACTCATCCATTTGACAGGTGGCATATTGTACAATTGGCAGGGAATGCTGACTTGGACACTTGGTGCTGACTAGAGAGGCCACATTTGATAGGTTGTATCATCTGAGATATGTTAAGGCTGATAATTTCAACGATCAACCAGATGTAGTCAATAAAGAGTTCGATTGTACTTCTGTCACTAAAGAAGATGATCATGAAGGCTAACAAAATTTTGAAAAGAAATGGATGAACATCAGTATGCTCTTTGATTTATACCAACAGAGCTGTTATACGTTTCAAAATGTGTTCATATTCAGCTTATTGGATTAGAAAGTAATCGAGTTTGAATCGAGTCAAATAGCTCGGCTAATGTTCTTATAGTTTTATTTTAGTCAACCGAGCTGAACATTGACATGTTCAAGCTCAACTCGCTTATAAACAACCAAAACAAGTCGAACTTAAATTTTTACGAGTTTACGATGCGGTAATATTTTGCTCGTTTAGAAAGTGAACTGCTCGTGACATCAGGGTTAAAATTTAGAATTTGAAAAGTTTGCGGACAACAATCAAAATTTTCAAAATTTGAGGTTACTATATGCAATTTTTCAAAATAGTACGGAGTAATTGCGTATATCCCTTCCCGGAGTTTCAATCCCCCGAACTCCCGAAGCCCCAACTGGTTAACCCTAGCACCCAAATTCAGCGTCACTCATTCTGACACCGGAGTCTACCTGCCACTTTGGACGAAACATCTTGCCGCCGGGACCCGGCAGTTGCTCAGGTATGCCTTGCGAAATCAGATGTGTGTTAATTTTTTTTACTGAATAAGGGATTATGAAGTGCTTAGAGGCTTGGAGCTTGATTCTTTTGAGATGTGGTTGATGATTGACGGCCTCTAATGTTTGTACATGGAAAATAGATTGAAAGCCGATTGTTGTGTGTTTGATTTCGTGGTAGGGAGTCCTTTGATTCCTTACGTAATGGCTTCCAATTTTGCTTCTGTTTCTGGCAAGTGGCAAATCAAGACTTTCATGATAATTGGTTCGTGTGCATTGCTTATTGGAGTAGTTTATAGTTTTTTCATCATCTTTTGTGATTTACTTGTTCTACTTGACTGGTATATGTTCTTATGCATTGCCACATCTACAGTCTCTCTGCGTTTCCACGTTTGTTGTTTTTCTACTGTGATTCAGCATACTGCGTACATGTAATATATTATGTGCTCTCAGATTATGAAGACTCTTATAAAAACAAAATTGGAACTTGTCGAAGGTGATCAGGGCATGCTGGACATGGAAGTTGAAGATAGTGGCAGAAAGAAGAAGAAGAACAACAAGGTAGTCTCAAAAGGGTCTGTTGTTGACAAGGATACCATAATGGATAGTAGTGCAGAGGTTGAGGAAGACGAAAAGGAAGATGATACTACATCTGATAATGAGGAGAGGGAAGAAGAAATTAATTGTGGCATAGCTGATGAGAATGTGAGAAGGAAGAAGAAGACAACTGATAGAATGATGTTTGATGGTGAGGAAAAGAAGGCGAAGAGGAAAAAGAAGAATAAGGAGAAGGATGATTTGGTAGTTGGTTGTGAGAACGTGGGAAAAGTCAAGAAAAGAAAGAAGGACAAGAGGAATCATATGATGTTACTAGATGATAAGGAGATGGAACCGAAGAAAATAGCAAAAGTTAATGAAAAAAGTAACGGTATAAAAGCTCATAACAAGGGCAAAAAAAGGAAGAGGAAGGAACCTAAGGATGTTCTGGGTGCTGATAATGAGGAGCAGAACAGGTTGAAGGTTACAGAAGAGAATAAGAAGGGTGAAGTGAATAATTTGGATGGTTTAGTGCAAGGCAAGCGGTATTCGGAAGAAGAAGATGAATTGATTAAAAAGGCTGTTTCAGATTATATAGAAGCAAATCAGCTGGGTGATGACGGTCTAAACATGATTCTTAACTGTAAATCTTGTCCTCAAGTAAAGGGTTGTTGGCAAGAGATTAGGACTGCCTTGCCTTGGAGGCCATGCTATAGCGTCTATTTTCGAGCTCACCGGTTGTATGAACAAGGTGAGAGAAAGTGGACCCTGGAGGAGTTGGAGTATATTGGGAACACCTATAAGAAATATGGTCCGCAGTGGAAAATGATGGCAAATAAACTCGGCAAGTGTAAGGATCATGTGAGGAGTGCATTTCAGAGATACAAGTTTGGTAATCTTAACAAAGGGAAATGGTCCCAGGATGAATACCAGACCTTATTTGAGCAGGTGAATAGAAATCTGCAAGAGAAGGTTTTTGAGGAGAAAAGATCCAAGTATGGTATGTTGAAGGATAACATAAGTTGGGAAGCAATTAGCCTGAAAGTAGGTACCCGGAATAGTGTACGTTGTTGCGATAAGTGGTACAGGCAACTTACTTCGCCTATGGTTGCTCAAGGTAAATGGGCTGATGTTGATGATTATAAGCTTCTGATGGTTCTAGTAGACCTTGATGCTAGTTGTGAAGATGAAGTGGATTGGGATGATTTGCTTGAACATACGCCAGGGGACCTGTGTCGAAAGCGTTGGCTGCAGATGGTGCGGCACCTTGGCGAACATGGGAATAAATCATTTTCAGAGCAAGTTGATGTTCTGTCAAAGAGATACTGTCCAGATTTGGCACAAATTAGAGAGGCAATGGACGCCAGACCCGTTGTTGACTGAATTTGATATCTCATGACATGAATGATGCACTCTTGCAATGTAAGGAGAGTCTGGCACCAAGCATATCTGATGGTCTGACAAACGGTCTGATTTTGGAGATCTTATATCAGGTGGGTTCACTTACTTCCATTCACTTTGATTTTGTTGTTTAGCCTTCTGGGTAGATCATATGCTTGTTAGTTGTTACCAATGCTATATATGGCTTACTTAATTGTATATAATCAGAGGGTGATAGGAACAAATTGTATCTTGCAGACAAGATAGCTGAAATTTATGTTATCTATGAAAGGATGATGTGTGTGCACAAGGAAACACAGGCTTGTAGCATCAGCAAATCTCCAGGAGGCCCAAAAGGCCCAAATAGAATGTCAAGAGATCACATGAATTATCTTTTTACTTTAATTTTTTACATAGTTTTTTTTTGGATTTTTCCGTTTGGTGCCCCTGAGTTTTTGACTTTTCCGGATGGTGCCCAAAGTTTTTCACGTTTCCGTTTGGTACCCTTGAGTTTTTGGCTTTTCCGAATGGTGTCCAAAGTTTTTCACGTTTCCGCTTAGTACCCCTGAGGTTTTGGTTTTTCCGGATGGTACCCTTCTTTCTTATTATTTGTCTAAAATAATGTTTCTTATATTAAATTTATAAAAAAAATAGGAGAAAAAATTATAACAATTTTATATTATAAATTTTGAAGACAAGTATATTTTAATTGAACAAATTTAATCAACTATTAATATTATGATATTTTTTAAAATATAAGGTTTTTACATATTATTTTATGATTTTTAATATATTTATTACTATTTGATACTTTATCATATTTTGCATCAAAACATGAAATTTTTTTATGTTATATGAAAACTAATTTTTAAAATAAAAATTTATTATCAAATTTTTCCCTATTTTTTTCTATAAATTTAATATAAAAAACGTTATTTTGCATCAAAACATGATTTTTATACAAAGTTTTTTATCATATTTTTTAAAAATAATTTTTATGCTTTATTTATAATTATATATGAAATAAAACATGGATAATTGTATAACGCAAAATATTCAAATTGGACATTCGGTGTTTCAA
>BSUD01000007.1:2971927-2989699 GCA_033239045.1 Fagopyrum esculentum | reverse complement strand
TTTTTTATTTTTTTTTCATTTTGAAAAGTGGAAATAGTATTCAAATCGGACATTTATCAATGATTATTAATTTTTTTTGAAAAACCGAATGTCCAATTTGAATATTTTGCGTTATACATTTATCAATGATTTATTTCATATATAATTATAAATAAAACATAAAAAATATTTTAACAAATATGACAAAAAAAAATTGTATAAAAATCATGTTTTGATGCAAAATAATGTTTCTTATATTAAATTTATAAAATAATAGGGAAAAAATTTGATAATAAATTTTTTTTATAAGAATTAGTTTCCATAAAACATAAAAAAAATTCATGTTTTGATGCAAAATATGATAAAGTATCAAATAATAATAAATATATTAAAAATCATAAATTAATATGTAAAAACCTTATATTTCAAAAAATATCATAATATATTAATAGTTGATTAAATTTGTTCAATTAAAATATACTTGTCTTCAAAATTTATAATATAAAATTGTTATAATTTCCCCCCTATTTTTTTTTTATAAATTTAATATAAGAAACGTTATTTTAGACAAATAATAAGAAATAAGGGTACCATCCGGAAAAGCCGAAACCTCAGGGGTACCAAGCGGAAATGTGAAAAACTTTGGACACCATCCGGAAAAACCAAAAACTCAGGGGTACCAAACGGAAATGTGAAAAACTTTGGCACCACCCGGAAAAGCGAAAAACTCATGGGCACCAAACGGAAAAATCCTTTTTTTTTACATTCGTCTAGAGTAATTCTAGGGAAGAAGTTCTAATTCTAGGGAAACAAGAGTTGTGGTGGTCGAATTGCCAAAATTTCAAAAAATTTATTTTACATATTAAGTAAAAATAACTCAAAACAACATCTACTTGGTGATAATGTGACCGGTTTCTTACACTGAATTCCAGTTTGGTTGATGAACCGAACCGAGGTTTACGGTTCAAACCAAGTTCGGCAAAAAAGAAGAAGGATTTGTACTTGGTAACTTTACTTCTTTGTTCTTCGCGCATGCTCTTTCAATTAGTGTTTTTCCATTTTCCACAAATCGAGCAAACGAGCAGGTATTATTTTGAGTTATCTGCAATCAATTGTCTCACATCCTGTATGTGCACGGATTTGTATGGATCGTTAGTTCGATCCGTAAATCTACAATTCCGTAAGCTTTCTTTTTGATATATGTTGAATCTTAAATTCGTTGATCGAAATTGAGATGAGTTAATTAGGGGAAGTTTTTAGTGCATAAGCTTTCTTTTTATTTCTCTTGAATCTTAAGTTGGTTGATTGAAATTGAGACGAGTCAATTAGGGGAAGTTTTTAGCTAAATAAGGTATTGAAGTTCACGTGGGCGGTTAGTAAAATAAGTCTTGATATTTGGATATTGGGGTGTTGGGTTGAGCATACATAGTTCGGTTACAACCGAAGCGAATGTCATTATCTTATGTTCGATTATCGGTTGAATGATATATGAACTTCGGTTCAGTTGATGTACGGAAACCAAGGTTTACGGTTCAAATCCTGTTCGGCAAAAAAAATTTTACAAAAAAGGATTTGTACTTTGTGACTCGTAAGGGCTCAACCGTTCAAGACTCTTCGTTTTTCGTGCAAACTCTTTCATTTACCCTTTTTCCAGTTTTCACAAATCGAGCAAAGGTGACTCCCGACTAAAGATGAGCACTGAGGCTTGAGAAGCTTTCTTTCTTCACCGGCATTGGCAAACAAGTTATCCTTTCGGTGCTAAGTGAGTCGTGACCTCTCCTTTCCGGCGTTCTCTAGGTGATTCCCAAAGTTCTCTAAGTGATTTCCGGTAACCCAAGTTCATAACTTGCATAACTTATTTTCACCAATTCTTGATTTTTTTTTTTCCTAATTTGTAATTTTGTTTCGAATGAGGTTGAATTTGATTTTCATCCAAGTGCAAAGGTGTTTGTTTCTCAGTTTCATGCGATATTGTTCCATTGTTTCATTGTTTGTCTTTAGAAAATTACACTCTTATACCCTATATTTTATAATCCAGGTAAAATTGCGAGGGTCGCTTCTGATAACAAATGAAAGAAGTATGCGGACTTTTGTAGCTCCGAGGGATATCATTTTTTCCCTTTTCCTTTTCCACGTGAGGCTACTTAAAAGTTCGGACTCGGTTGATATAGAGTTTCCCAAATATACTAGGAGTACTTACTTTATTTTGACTAAGATTACATTTACTATTCAAAAAAAGATGCGGAGCCGAACTTGTTAGTCGACATGCTGTCGATTAATAATAATAATAATAATAATAATAATAATAATAATAATAATAGTATTAGTCGGCTCCATCCAACGTTGTTTTTCCTTAAATAATTATATATCTGAGAAAGTTTATAAGCCGGACATTAGGAAATCACACTCTCGATAGGGAGTATGATATACAGCGGTTAACACGCGGCCGCAGATAGCCAAGGTCTTCTCATACAACAACGCACAGCCAGCTTGTTCTCTTGGTTGAGGTCAATTGTCTCGCATCCCGGGTGTGCATGGATTTGTATTGATCGTCAATTCGATTCGTAGATCTTCAATTCCGTAAGCTTTCTTTTCGATATCTGTTGAATCTTAAGTTGGTTCATTGACATTGTGTACTTTAAGCTTGAGCTGAGTTATTTAGGGGAAGTTTTTGGCCACATACGGTCTTGAAGTTCACGGAGATGGTTGAGTACTTAATAATTTTTTTGTAAAGGATGGTTGAGTACTTAATTATGAACATGAATAGTTCGGCGTAGGGCTGAACATAAATAGTTTGGCGTTTTCTGGGTGATTTCCGGTGACCAAGTTCGTAATTTGCATAACTTATTTTCCCTGATTCTTCTGTAGTTTTGTTTCGAATGAGGTTGAATCTGGAGGTTTTTGTTTCTCATCTGCTATATTGTTTCATTGTTTGTATCATTTTCAATTGACGACAGATTTTTTGGGTGTTTTCTAGGCTGTTGTTGATGAATTGATTCGAATAATTCGATTTTCATCCAGATTCGTGTTTTTTGGTTTCTGTTTTTCGGTTGGTTTTACGGCAGTTCGGTTTTAGGCTGAGGTTCTGCCCTAATTGGGCGGCTAGTTTGATATATCAGCTATTGCGTGATATTTCATTAAAAAAAATGAACTTGCATGATAGGAGTCATTGAACTGGAAATGGGATCTACTCAAGAGAAGGTTTTCAATTTGGAAATTTTTAGACCATGACTTAATGATAATCTAAGTTCTTGACTTCAACGAACCCTTGAACTCTGCTTTATTGGATGCCCCTGTTATAGCTGAAGCTTGAACTGTAATAATTAATTTGATATGTTTAGTTTGAACTCTGGATTTATGATATCTCTGATTAAGATGGATAGGGATTATGATATAGAACTTTCTCCTTTTTATATGGTTTATTGAAATTCCGATCATTTTTTTTGCTTGTTTTATGATGCTAGTTAATTTCAATTCATGCACTGGTTGTGGACCCCGTGGTATGGTTATATTATCACAACTTGATTGTTGCATGTGTATTACTGATCCATGATTTTGATACCGCAGTCAGGTTTTGTGATGAGCCAAATGGAGGATGGTCAAGTTGAAAGAACGTCAACTATCAGTTTATCTCTTTTACCACAGAGAATTGAATTCCACTTGAGCAGAAAATCTTCATTGTCTTTCAGTGGCTCAAGTTTGAAACATCAAAACGCCTTTGTGTCTGAGTCTTCTGGACCCTTGCATTCCAATTTTGAGGATGACATGGATTCTGATTTCAAATCCCACGTGGTTGTCCGAAGGATTGTAAGTTGTTGTTTTGGAGATTTTTTAGATGTTGTTTTCCCGATTTGTTCCAATGTCATGTTGACCTTTCTCTTGATTAAACCCCTCAGCATTTATCATTTATTAATTTAAAGTTTTCACGGTCCTTCTGAAACTATGATTACATATCATATAAGTTATTAATATAATGCAGTGTTTGACCCGTTAGGAGTATTGTGTTTCTGATATATTGCTTGATACCAAATGTTATTCCATAAAGATCTCAAAGTATGTTCAATAATGCAATTGAATGTTGACTACTTATCTAGGTATTCTCATAATAAATATTGCAATGTCTTGTTGTGCATGTTTCGGTAAATTTGTAATTTTTGTTCAGGCATGCGTACCCAACTTCCTACCCTCAATGGAATTATTTGTTTTGAAATTTAGAGACATATTAGATGTCCAATGCTGTAGATCCTGATAATGTTGGAAGTTATGTTGCTCTCAGATCAAAGTTTTTGTGATCATTGCAGGGAGCTGGTTTGGAGAATCTTGGAAATACTTGTTTTCTTAACTCAGTCCTTCAGTGTTTGACATATACAAAGCCCTTAGTAGCCTATTTGCAAAGTGGAAAGCATCACAGTTCATGTGAGTTTTGGTTGCCCCTCTCCTATCATCTATGCTTGACTACATAATCGAACATTGTTCTGTTAGCATAGAGTCAGTACAGAAACATGTTTATAATAAACTATTCAAATTATATTGTCTCACTTTCCTTTCCCTTTTGGGTTTCCAAAATTTTTAACTAAACAAACACTTAATGTATTAGATGTGGAGAGGTTCCAAAAGCGAATTCATCAGTTGGTTTTGCTCTCTAATGAATCAATTCGAATGGATAGGCAATGCATACTTAGTCACAGTCCATACCATAATAGGTTTTGTTTGTAAGATGCTGATCTAATCATATTCATGTTATAAAGTCAATTGGCTTGTGGATTGATATATTTGTTCAGTGGGGTAGCTAATAAGCCATTACAATGTGCCATCAAGAACAATGTTAAACTGTGTATTAGATCAAAATGATCCGAGAAGCCAGGAAATGGCTTAAATTGATCGGATGGGAGATATGGATGTATCTTGTGGGAATGCGTGCGTAGATTTCTTTTGTAATCACTACCCTCTTATGAATGAATTACCATGTAATCAAGAAAAAAGTTTATTTAAAAAAAATGGGTTGTATGCTGCAACTGCACTTCAAGGGTACATATTGTTCCTTTATTTGAGATTGAAGCCTAGTGTTACAAAGAACTTTGCAAGACTTTTGTACTTTTAAGGCCTTGTGTCTATTTTCTTCATGATCTTTCTATTAGTTATTCTTGTTTAATTCTAATATTGTCTATTTGCTCATTTTTCAAGGCCGTGTTGTTGGGTTTTGTTCATTATGTGCTATGCAGAAGCATATCACTCGTACCTTGCAAGCTACAGGGAAAGTATTGGCTCCAAAAGATCTCGTCTCAAACTTGCGGGGTATCCAACTTATGTTTTTATTTTTCTTTGGAACGTTGGTGGGAAATTTGCAATTGATCTTCAATCTTGCTCATGTTTTGGTGACTGAAAAATATTCATTTACATAACTTATTTATTGCAAAGTAAATTTTGGAAGGTAACATGAAGTTTAAAAAAAAGAGAAAATGTTGTCCTCTGATTGCTCAACAGGAAGATAAAAAAAGGACCAAGAAAAAGTATTTCCCATTGCTTATTACTCATTTGAAACTGGTACTATCTATCAGCACCGCCTCTTTTGTTAGGAGAATTTGGCTAGCATGTCTGCCTTGCTTATCTCTGTTCCTCTTCGTGTGTGGCCATTCTGAAATCAAATATCGGTGAATTGTTCTGAAATCTATTCTTGTTGTCTAGTGATGTTCACATTTGCAACCAGATTCAAAGTTGTGCTTCAGGCCTAATTTGGAAGTAATTAGCTAGTTAGGAAAATATAATGTATTTGGTTGAGGTTAGGGGATGGGGTTTCCCCTTCTTGTTTCTTCACTGTAATTAGCTAGTTAAGGAATACTAGTTTCAGTGTTCACTGATTTAGGTTTTAACTATGAACTGTGTTGTAAGGCAAATACTCATTGCTTAATGTCTGGTGATTTTCGTGTATGTATATGTTTAGTCAAGAAATTTTGGTTTGTTCATTGTGTTGGCATGCTGAAGTTATTCTTACTTATCTCGTACCCTGTGGATTCTCTTAGATGATTGGATATGCTATAAATGAGATTGTTATTCTTTGACAACCTTATTAGGTATATCTCGGAATTTTCGAAATGGCCGACAAGAGGATGCTCATGAATACATGGTACATCTACTTGTGTCAATGCATAAGTGCTGCTTGCCTTCAGGAGTTCCCAGTGAATCTTCTGGTGCCTATGAGAGGAGTTTTGTCCACAAAATCTTTGGAGGTTGCCTCAGGAGTCAAGTAAGAGATTGTCTTATGATTGCATTGGTTTGTTCTTCAGGGGCATCTTGGAGTTGATAGGGGTGTTTATTTGTTTTGGAGAACAATTTGTGAAACTTTGTTAGCTATTTGCTCTTCTTTTTTTTTTGAAAAAAAAAACGAATTTTCTAGTATGGAGAAATAAAAAATATATTTATATCTAATTCATCTTGTAAATTTTCAGGTCAAATGCATGCAATGCTCCTATTGCTCAGACAAGTTTGATCCTTTTGTAGATTTGAGCCTTGAAATAGTGAATGCCGATTCTCTGCAGAAGGCCCTCATGCATTTTACTGCTCAGGAGCAGTTGGATGCTGGTGAAAAACGGTATCAGTGCCAGCAGTGCAAACAAAAAGTCCGAGCTCTCAAACAACTTACAATTGACAAAGCACCATATGTCCTTACCATCCATCTTAAGCGGTTTGGTTCACATAAGTCTGGGCAAAAGATTGACAAGAAAGTTCAATTTGGTCCAACTTTAAATATAAAACCTTTTGTCTCTGGGTCCTATGTACGTATTCCCTCTTGTTTAATCAACATTACTTTTTGCATTATGACATTTCCCTAAATAATTTTATGCTGCTTCAGGACGGTGATTTGAATTATACACTATATGGAGTCCTTGTTCATGCGGGTTGGAGTACACATTCAGGTCATTACTACTGTTTTGTTCGCACATCCAGTGGGATGTGGTACACCCTCGACGACAGTCGGGTATGTCATTTATCTTTTCACTTTGCTTTCTCTTTTTAACTATGATATGATGTTTGGAAGTGACCATGCTCACCACGTGCAAGGCAAAAAAAGAGCCACTTGATTGAAGTTGTTCAAAAAGAACACATGATAACCTGGCGAAAATCCGGAACACTCTGATTCATCAACATTTTTGACCATGTGTTTGTAAAACTGAAATATAGGTTCACCAAGTGAGTGAGAGAACTGTCATGGAGCAGAAGGCATACATGTTATTTTATATGCGTGATGACAAGAGTTCAACTCCTAAAAGTACCGTCAATGCTATCCAGAAAGATAAGATAGTCCCAAAATCTTCCACAAGTCAGACATTGGAGAGTAAATCCACTGATAGACCTGCTAATGCTCTTAAGGCTATACCATCTGCTATTACAAATCAAACAGGTGTTACCTCTGCTACCTGTCAATGGTCTCAGGAAAAATCTGCCGACAAGCCTGTAACTTCTGCTCAGAAGGATAAAATAATGACGTCTGTGATGCAAAATGGATCTTCGGCTACTCAGTCAGTCAGTCCGGGATTTCCGGAGGTAGTCTTTCCTGTTGCATTTCATAATGTTACGTTCAGATTAGTTTTTCTGTTATATTTTCTAAATTTATGTTGTCATTCATACCGGAAAATGCAGTTGTTTTGTACTTGATGGTAAAACTGATGGTATTTTTGCAATTTGTATCTAGTAGTCCGTAATCTGCTTCATATGTGTTAAACCCTAATTTCATGAATCGAATCATTAATAAATTATGGAATTTACAATAATCAGGTTGTTGTTTATTCATTTTGACTTCATCCAAATACTTTTTAATGCTCTCATTTTCATCTGTTTTTGTTAGGCTGGAAGGGCTCTAGAAGGACCAGATCCAGAGAAAAAGCCTGACAATAAGTCAGGTAATGCTTTTAGTATTCCCTCACGACAAAAGTTGAAGAAAAAAGTTTTGACATGTAGGGTTGCATCAGCACATCTTAGTAGGAGGATGTTTTATGAGGCATCCTTCAACATGCAAAAGAGAAAGAAACCCAAAAAGGGTAAAAGAAGCAGCCAACAACCTGTGGCCATGAGCATAGTGGATGAACCTGTTGGACCACCTACATCTCATGTAACAAGTGCAATCACGATTCGTGGATCTAGTTCTCCTACAAAGGGATCTAAAGGTGGTGTAAGAAAGAGGGGCACTGAATCCACTGAGGATGCTAAGAATGACGTGATCAGTAGTGAAATTTCTATTACTGAAAATAGTGCTTCAGAGTTAAAACAGAGGACAGCTGCAGGAGATACTGTGGTTTCTGTTGATGACCAGCTTCTTAAAAGTCCCAAGATGCCTGATTCCTTAAAGCACCAGCAACACAGCCGTCCCTCTAATTTGAACGTCAAAATAAATTTTGGCAATGACGTTGCAGGTAACCCTTCAAGAAAGTTCAAACTTAATGCTTGTTTGTAACTGTATGGGCCTTAGCCCTTTATTGTAAAATAATAAAACATACGAAATGGTTCATGTTATATATTTGCAGACTTCACAATATTGGGTATGCTTCATGTTTCATTATATGTAGGTCAACTTTCTTAGCATTTGTGAAATGTGAACTACCATAAGTCGTCACTTCACATAAATAACATGTTTGTTTTCTCAAAATTCCACTGCATGACTGTAGCTAATTGGTAGCCCGGTAGGTCAATGATGTTGTTTATTTTCATTTTTAAATGTGTGAATCATTTAGGGGGACCATCAACATAATTTTATGGATATAGATGTGATTGATATTAATGGTCTATAATATCCTTTTTAAGTGCAAGAAGAAAATAAAATAGAAATAAACAACTTTCGTTTTCTTTCTATTTTAGTGTTGCTAACATAGTAATTGCATATCTATTTTCTTTTTTCACATATAATTTTTTACAGAAAAACTAATGATGTGAGAACTAAGAGTGAAGGGTGTATATGCCTTCTATGTTGCTCTTCAGCGAATATTGTTTGTAGCTGGAACTGAATCGTTAAAAGTGTGGTGTTTTGGAGGATATTTGTCCCAATTTGCCTTCCTCTCCTGACTCCTGTTGTGAGTCTTGTGACTGATGGAAGTAGCTGAATTGAGAGTCTTTTATTAAAAATTAAGTTGTTTCCTTATCATTGGGAAAGTTTACACCGCTATCTAAACATCGTTCTTGAGTGGAATGTTATATGTGATTTGTTGCCTGTTCTTGTGTTTGTATCACATCTTAGGCAATCACAACTCTATTATTTTCTTTTGCATCATTTTCCTATTTACTAACTCAAATCTTGAGGTTGTTTATATTAAGAGGTGGCTTCATATGACATTTTCTAATGTTGCTTTTTGCTTACAGTTGCACGTTGGGATGATATAGAATTGCAATCTTCTCACACCGCGGATGCAAACAAGACTAAGACTATAAGCATTGGCTATGTACCTGATGAGTGGTAAGTTTTGTAATCAAAATGAATTTGTGCTTTTTTGATTTCCTTCGGTTGACCAAAATTGTGAAAATAGATACGTTTGCACTTATTTAATGTGATTTCTGTTAAAAAAAAATTCTCATTAATAAGCTTTTGAACGTCCTATGAATTTCACCACACTACTTGTGCTAGTCATCCACTGATCAACTTTCTGTATTGAGTTTAGCCATCCACTGATCAACTTTCTGCCCGTACTATATATCTACAGGGATGAGGAATATGATCGTGGCAAAAGGAAAAAGATTAGGATGTCAAAGATTTCCTTCGGTGGACCAAATCCTTTTCAAGAGGTTGCAACAAGGGCAGCAAAGAAAAATGAAAAGAGTAAGTGCTCCAACCATGCTAACCAACCCTTTTAGGATACGAGTATGAAAATTGAAAAGCCACATCTTGATGAAGAGCCAAGATCCATTCACAAATAGCCCAAGACCGCATCATCAAGTGAGATTCGTTGAGTACTACATTCTTGCCAATCATCCCTTTAGAATATGATGATAGAAATGAAAACAACATTGATGAAGAGCTGAGATTCATGCATAAGCAGTCCCAATACTGCTCAGCATGCTAGATCCGCCTGTCCTTTTTCCAAGGTCAGCAATTTTGTTTGTGTCAACTGTAGAGTTTTAATTCTTGTATCCAAATGTCCTATTTTTTGGGGCTTGAGGGATTGGATTTGAGCGAATGCAGTCTTGAGACTGCTTCTGTTGAGCAACCTAAATTAACTGCATTTGTTATCATCATGCTTGATGTTGATGTAATTCTTGATCACAATGGTGCCAGAGGATATTGGCTGCGTTCGGCGTGCCAAAAAAAATGGGATTATTTAGGAGATTATTGTGCCGAGATTATTGTTTGGATTATTTTGACCCAAAAAAACAGATTATTGGCTTATTTGGGAGATTATTGAAAATTTTCATATTGATTAGTTCAGCAAATCTCTTAAGAGTGTGTGTGCATATGAGCTGTGCAGAAAACAAATGTGTAAATTTGTGGTGGTTACTGGTTTAGGGTTTTCATTTCGGCCCGCCAGTTTGCTTCTGAGTGATGACCTGCATGCATCTACACGTTAAGTAACATGGGTGTGCAGGAGCCCACAAGATGGCAGTACGTAGTGGTAGGGTCCATCATAGTGCTTCTGTGAGGCTCTCACCTAAGCATCAAATATTGCGTATGTTTTTGGAGTTTCTTTGGGTAAACAATGTCGTTTTACAAGTGTCAATGTTCTAGGCAACGATTACGCATAAGCATGTTCATTCTATTCTAATATTCTTACGGGTCAAAATATGACAATAGATTTACAAGTCAATGATAAACTAAACTATACATTATGATGGGAAAAGATATAGATGTCAAAGACTCCTTTGGAAGAGTTAAAAAATCATTCTCGTTAACAGAATAATTCTGAATTAATAAACTATATTTGTTTAGAGGTATTTTAACTAAGGTTGTGCATATCTGGACCGGACATATCCCGACCGGTGGACCGTAAATTGATAAAACCATTGACCGTAGATCGGACCGGGACTGGACCTTAACGGTTCGGTCCGGTTCCAGGTTGGACCGGTTTGTACCTGAATTGTACAATTTTGGTGAGGTTTTCGGATCCAAAACCGACTCGGATCGGACCGAACTGGACCGGACCGGATATTCGTAGTTTACGGTCCAACCCGGGTTACGGTTTTATACGGTCCAAAACCATAACCCGGGTTTTCAAAAAAAACTAGACCGTAGACCGGACCGTAAATTCTAGTCCAATCCGGTCCGATTTTGCACAACCCCAATTTTAACACATGAAAGTAATCTATCATTTCTATTTTCTTTCCTTATCCAATTTTATTCCGTTTTTATTCCACCGCTTTAAGCAACGGATACTAAATGATAATATAAATAAAATATACGTAACTTCAATGCAAATACGAGTTACTATTCTATAAACAAATATATATAAATTGTTGGTTGTGAGGTATCTGATGTTTTTTTTATTCTCTTTCAAGCTATAATTGCAATAGCTAGGGGCCAAAATCATCTTTTTAAGGATTTGTAACTCAAATGCAAATCATGACACTTCTTGTTATCTAGGAATTCAATTTGTTCTCCTACTCTTTTAGATAATGGACATTTTTTACTCTCTTGTACATAGTTTTCATTAAAGTATGATAGGTCAGAATGGACTTATGTGTTAAAATCTTTGACCCATAATGGATCTTCACACAATATAGACATCTTATCATTTTTCAAATTTATGGCCCGTTTGGTTTTAACTTCGGAATCGGAAACAGAATGGAAACGAATCTAGTCCATATGTATACCATTGTTCATAAAAGTTTGTGGAAATCATTCCTTGTGGTTTGAAGGAATTGGAGTAAAATTTGAATACTTTTGATACCCTATAGGGTAACAAAATGTTGGGAAGAAAGTGAATTTTGCATTAATTCACAAGGAATGATTCCACAAAATTTCATGAATAATGATATACATATGGACTAAATTCGTTTTCATTCCGTTTCCGTTTCCGGAGTTGGAACCAAATAGGCCCTAAGGGCCTGTTTATATTGATAAATATTTATTGAATGGTGTGATTGTTACGCAAATAAAATGTCATTGAATTATGTGATTACTGTATATATATACTAGTGTAGTTTTTGTGCTTTGCACAAATTTTCTTCAAAAATAAAATAAATATATTGTTATAATTATATTTCACTAAATATTATAATTCAAGAGTTTTTTTATTATTTGGTTTGCGACAAAGGTAATATATTGGAATTTTTGTAATTTAAAATAAATGTTTGCAATAAAATTAGCAAATTGATATATTAGGAAATATATACATGAAATTTTATTTTATTAAAATTAAATATATTTATGTAGTAAAGCTATTATCTTTTTAGATGAGTAGAATTTTATTTCATCTTCATTTATATGGTAAAAATAACTAAATTTTAGTTAGTGAATGATATATAACTAGTTATTAAAATAGATATAGTAGATGATATAATTATATAGTAAACCGTAATTCATAAAAGAATAGCACGTGCCATCCAATGCATAAGAAAATAACACGTGGCTTCGAATGCTTCTGTTTAAATAGTATATAGAATAATTATATTTTACTAAATATTATAATTAAAGAGTATATTTTAATTTGATTTATGATAAAGGTAATATATTAAAATTTTTGGTAATTTAAAATAAAAGTTTGAACAAAAATTTACCAAATCGATTATACTAGGGAAAGAAATACATGAGATTTTATTTTATTAGAATTAAGGGCCCGTTTGGTTTGTGAAAACAGGCCCAATGGAATGGATTGATTCTGGTCCAGTCCATAAATATTGTTTGTTTAGTGGGTTGAATGGAATGAATCCATTATGGGCCTCAAATGGATACCCTAATCTGATTCCCTTCCTTGTCTAACTCGATTCATCCAAGGGAAACAACCGTCCACACAGATCATTTCTCTCTCCCCGACGTCTTCTCACCCGCCTCAAACTACAGCCTCCATGGGAGTGAAATTCAAGGCTCACAGTAACAGCAATTTCGGATCACTTGACAACAACGAGCCATCCTCGTCGTTGCTTAACATTTCTGGCGCGTTTAGGTACTCTTCGCATCTCCTTTTGGCTCTTAGTTGTCACTCGACAGTGATGTTTCTTCTACTATTTTCTTCAATTTTAGGTCAAATTGATACATTAAACTAGGTTTGGATTTGGTGAAACGATTGAAATCTTGTTTGTAGGGTTTGGTTGATTTAACGGATTCTGATATCTCTGATTCTGGTATTGAGTTAACGGATTCTGTGAATAGGAGTTGCTGATTTTATCAAATTGCATAAGCTTCATATACGTGTCATAGCAGAATCAGAGATATGAAATTTAACTTTTGTGTATCATAGTTCACTACTGTATCCTATCCATCATTCATATGGAATTGAATAATTTGCAAAAAAATTGGTGTTGCATTGATCGATGGAGCTCAGTTGAAATGGAAATTGGGAAGCAGTATCATACTAGGAATAATTTTCAATTGTTGGTGATTAAGGGAGCTCAGTTGGATACAATACTGTATCCTAGGTGATTAAGAGATTATTTTATCAAATTGGCTAGTGATCTAGGTGATTAAGGGATACAGTAGTTTGTAAATTATTCAAAACCAACTTATTTGATTGTTTAAATCGGGATTTTATTATTTTATCAAATTGGCTAGCGATCTAGGTGATTAAGGGATTATTGTATCTAGGTGATTAAGGGATTATTGTTTTCTTATTGCTTCACCTGCATTTCTTAAAATAGTTGGTTTGGTGGTTTGTTTTCCCCGAAAAAGAGTATTTTCTTGATTTATCTGTCTAGTTTTGTGCATTTGAGTTAAAGGTGTTTGAATCATTAACTGTTCGTGGAGTTTCTATTGTTTTGATGAAACAAACCAAATATTTCAGTTTCAGGTTTAAAGCAGAATAGGCTACAAGATCAAGATCTGAAGAGAAGGACTAATATCTGTGGACAAACAGAATAATCTTCAAAACTCAAATTCCATATCAAACAGAAAAAAGAAGGATACAATCTAAAATCCATCTTCAGTGCATTAACACTGTACTAGTTTAAAACAGTAGCTAAGACAGTGACATGAGAAAGTGGCATGAAATTTACATGAAACATTCAATTGCGTTTGTTTCCATTCCGGAAACAATCCAAACAACAAAAATGTTATTGTTAGGTGAATGATTCCATTCTGGAAACAAACCAAACATAAACAATCGATAACCTTTTTCCATTCCTTTCTTTCCTCTTATCCATTTCCATTCCGTTTCCATTCCACCCTCCTAACCAAACGGGCCCTAAATATATTGATATAGTAAAGATATCAATTAGTTTAATACTATCTTTTTAGATTAGTAGGATTTTATTTCATCTTGATTTTTATGGTAAAAACAACTAAAAATTTTAGTTAATGAAAAATATATAATTAGTTATTAAAATATATATATAAAAAATAAAATATAATTAAATAGTAAAACGTAAATTATGCGAAAATGGCACGTGTCATCCAATGCATAAGAAAATGACACGTGACTTCGAATGCTCTTGCATTAATATATATATAAAAAATTTTATAATTGTATTTTACTAAATATTATAATTAATGAGTACATTTTTATTTGGTTTATGATAAAGGTAATATATTGGAGTTTTCGGTAATTTCTTTAAAAGTTTGAAATAAAATTTACCAAATCGATTATATTAGGAAAACAATACATGAGATTTTATTTTATTGTAATTAAATATATTTAAATAGTAAAGGTATCAACTTGATATTGTTTTTTTTAGATTAGTAGAATTTTATTTCATCTTGATTTATATGCTAAATAACTAAATTTTAGTTAATGAACGATATATAATTAGTTATTAAAAAATATATAATAAATAAAATATAATTAAATTGTAAAAATGTCATGTGGCTTTGAATGCTTCTCATTTAATACATATAGATATATATATTAGTGTAAATGAATTATATCTCATTTGAAGATTGTAATGTTAGGGCTTTTTTTCGCACATTGTGAAATTTTACTAGCTAATGTAAAAATACAAATAAAAAGACAACTTCTTATACAATAAGAATCATACCAAATTAGACATAAGATCTTACATGATAAGATCAAATCTTGAATTCAGATAATTCAGTCTTTTTTGTGTAATTATGAATTTTATAATGATGAAATTGTTTTTAATAATTCAATACTACTTAAAAACATATAATGAATAGGGGTGTAATACGAGCCGAACGAGCCGAGCATCGGCATGCTCAAGCTCGGCTCGTTTATAAACGAGCCGAGCCCGAGCCGAGCCTAAAATTTATACGAGTTTTAAAACGTGCTCAAGCTTGGCTCGTTTAGAAAGTGAACGAGCTCGAGCCGAGCTTTTGACGAGCCGAGCCCGAGCCGAGCCCGAGTAGCTCGGCTAAAATAATGCTCCTATAGTGTTATTTTAGCCGAACGAGCCGAGCTTTACCCGAACGAGCCGAGCTTTGACATGCTCAAGCTCAGCTTGTTTATAAACGAGCCGAGCCCGAGCCGAGCCTAAAAATTATACGAGCTTTAAAATGTGCTCAAGCTTGGCTCGTTTAGAAAATGAACGAGCTCGAGCCGAGCTTTTGACGAGCCGAGCCCGAGTAGCTTGTCTCATATTACAGCCCTAATAATGAACTAATATTATCCATCCAATCATTAAAAAAATCCTTCTATATTTTTACTAAATACTTCTCTTTCTAAAACATCTACTCGTACTTATTTATACATGTAATTACAACTTTATACAATAAGTGTTGTTTTAGAACTTTTGATTTATAATGTTTATCTTTAGAATGAGTAATGAGTTGTTAATTATGAAAACAAATTCGTAATTATTATTAGTTTTGTTATGAAAGTGTCATATTGTTTAATGTATTATTCGTAATTATTGTTGATTGAGTAAATTATTCGTAGTTATTGTTGGTTGAATGAATTGTTCCTAATTATTATTATTCGTAGTTATTATTAATTATGATATTTACACTAAATCTCGACCCTTAATACTCACCATCCGACGGTTTAAGATTGTTCACGTGACTACACGATAAGCCTGTTCTCATGAGAACCACACCCTATATATATATATATATATATATATATATATATATATATATATAGATCCTGACTCATATGTAAATATCTCTTACCATGTGAATATATGTGACTATACCGCCGAATATATAGAGTCAGGTCCGACGAATATTTCTTCCATTCATAACACGATTTTTCCCCCTTTAATATCGCCTAATCTCAGCCATCTATTTAACGATCTACAGATACAATTTGTTCTCATTTTACACGTTAAAAGCTGTTTATATATATATAAATATATATATATATATATATATATATATATATATTTATTTATTGTAGAATATGTATGGGGTTGCATACTTTCTCCGAATTAACCCAAATACACTATGATGGTTGGTCGGTGGAGGGGTATTTTCGGCAATACGGACCTAAGCATAACATCAGGCTAATCTAGTTGGTGACGAGCATTACGCGGTCGTGGCAAATTTGTAGATTCATGCAAATCTGAGGGTACTATATCAACCGATTTTAATATTTTATGTAAATCTTTTATTTAATAAATATTAACTGACAACGACGCACAAAGGAAGAAGATAATTTATTATTTCTTTAAATGAAAAATAAAAAGGAGAAGAGAGCAGTGTAAACCAGGTCTATTGCTTTCTCTCTCTAAAAAAGGGCCGCCTTTCTCCTCTCTCATCACATCGCATTGTGCCTTCTGTTTTCTCTCTCTTCTTCCCCATCTCGCGTTTCTCATCCTCTCGCCTTCTCCCAACCACTCTCTCTCAAGATTCATCCTCTTCTCTCGATCTCAACACTGTGAGTCTCATCTTCAAGGCTTTACTTTCGTTCGATTTTGCTTAATGAACGATCTTGCGGATCCCTAGTTTCCGCTTTTTTCGATTTCAAAGATTTTTCTTTCTCGACTTCACTCTCCTGTTTCGTCTTCTACGGAATTGATTCGTTTCTGGTTGTCTTGCATGTTTAACAATGGAAAGATTTTAGGATTTGTTTGTGGCGCTTGCGGTAGTGTTTTCTTGGACAAATCAGCTCCGATCTACGATCTTGAATTTTCGGCATTGCTCTTTGGCTGTTCGGTATTGGATGGTTCGGTTTTGTGTTTTACTACTGTGTTTTATTCCGAAACGTTGCTCGGAGGATTTTGCAGTTTCCGCTTGTTTAACTATTTTAGGGTTTCTTATAATTGATCCTTATTCAAGATTTTTAATATTTTCGCTTTGAGAATCAATGGAAACAACTGTGCTTGACTTGACAAAGTGTTCTAATTTTTGTTGGATTAAAATTGAAATGTTATCTCACTATAGATATGTGGAATTGAAGTTGAGATGTTGGTTCAATATAGAGAGATTTTGCGACCTACTAGTTTAGCATTATAGTTTTTGTTTGTTTTCTTTGTTAGCAGTGTCAATTTGTTTTGCCATAAAAGATTGTTCACTTATGGTTTTCACTTCTAATTATGACTGATTACTCCTCCTGCAGCAATTTCTTAGCAACCATGAGTGATGAAGGTGAGAAGACGTGCCCAATCTGCGCTGAGGAGATGGATTTAACTGATCAGCAATTGAAGCCATGCAAATGTGGCTATGAGGTATCCAAAATTGCTCTTTTTCTTGTGAATCTAGTAACGTTGTATTCTTTTAATTTGAGGGTTATCCAATAGTTAATCTGATACTAGAGATTACTTCCCCCCCCC
>BSUD01000007.1:2952274-2971616 GCA_033239045.1 Fagopyrum esculentum | reverse complement strand
CCCCCCCCAAACCCCCCAACCATCACCACCACCACCATACTATAACATGAATGTGTAATTGCTTAATCATTTAAATGTGTTTGGATCATGTTTCTCTATAGACTTGGGCTTCTGGTCGTTCTGATTGAAACATGCAATTTTTCTCTTTCTGAATTGAACTTTATGTTTGACGCTCTCCATGAATTGAGGCTTGTATTTACATATAACATCAATGTTTAATCTGCTTATGAAAATTTACATTATTTTCCGCAGATATGTGTCTGGTGCTGGCACCACATAATGGAAATGGCTGAGAAGGACGACACCGACGGTCGATGTCCTGCCTGTCGTAATCCTTATGACAAGGAGAAGATTGTAGGAACTGCATCAAAGTGTGAAAGGTTGATCGTTCTTTCTAATTGTTTCATGATTATGAGATCTTGTCAGCTTTTGTGTCACCATGAAGACAATGCTATGAGATTTGGTGGTAGTAGTTTATGTTTATTAGATTTTTCTTATTCAGTATATTTGCTGATTTTTTGTATCCACTGTCTGGATAAGTAGGTTAGTGGCTGAGATAAGTATGGAAAAGAAGAAGTCTCATAAGGCTAAGTCAAAAACTTCTGAAGGAAGGAAGCAGTTAACCAGTGTTAGGGTGATTCAAAGGAATCTTGTCTACATTGTTGGGCTACCTTTAAATCTGGCAGATGAAGATGTGTGTATTTCTCTTTCTTCCAGCTTTCTCATTTCCCTTTGCTTGAAAATTGATTTTCTATCTCTTCCAACAGCTTCTGCAGCGGAAAGAATATTTTGGACAGTATGGAAAGGTCTTAAAGGTGTCCATCTCACGAACTTCAGCTGGCACTATTCAGCAGTTTGCAAATAGTACTTGTAGTGTGTAAGTGTTATAACTCATTCTCTTTATCTTGGATCCATTTTATGCTGGTTTGATTGCAATATGTTGCTCCTTTACATTCAAATTGAAGATTTTGTACCCCTTAAATTTGATCATGTAGTATTCGGACAAATATTTTTGTTTATCCTTTATTATGATTTATCTGTCAAGTTTATGATTCACTTTTCACAATTGTAATTTACTGATACACAATAGATAAATTGTTTCCAGTATACGCCAATAGACTTGGTGGTTGTTCAGAGTCGGCCTTATGTGAATAAAAAGTTAAAAGTGAGAGTTGTATTTCTTTTCACTGTCGGTTTTCTATGTGGTTGAAAATTTAATAGTGAGAGATGTATTTCTGTTTTATTTTATTTTTTAAAATTTTCATCCTAATGTTATACAATTTGACTCTTTTTAATAAAAAAATTGTTCACCCTTAAACAAAGCCAAAATAACATTAACTATAATGCAAGTTGTTATATTCTTACCTTGCTTGTTATTGCAGATATATTACATACTCAAAAGAGGAGGAAGCTGTTCGCTGTATTCAGTCCATTCATGGGTTTACCTTAGAGGGAAGAACCTTGAGGTGTGTATACATTAAGATATAAGACTGAAAATTCCCTTTGACGTGTATTTTTTTTTGTATTTGGTTATAATATGCTTATTTTCTACAGGGCTTGCTTTGGAACTACTAAATATTGTCATGCATGGCTGAGGAATGTGGTAGGTTTAGGTGTATAGATCTTTTTGGGCATTCCTCTTTTTCATGGTTGAACTCCTTAAAGATTTTTTTGGCTATTTCTCTAATGGCTATTTGAATTTGTTTTATTTCAGCCTTGCACAAACCCTGATTGTCTCTACTTGCATGAGATTGGTTCACAAGAGGAAAGTTTCTCAAAGGATGAAAATGAAACTATTTCTGCGTATTCAAGGTAAGTAGACACCAACGCTTCTCATGTTAATTTATAGTCATGCTTTGAAGCTTCTATCATTAATTTATAGGCATGCTTTTAGATAGTGATATGTACAGTTATTCTCTAGTCTTTTGTGTTGGTGGTATGACATACGTCATTTTGTTTTGCTAGACTTGAACTTCTAGTTCTCTTGTTCCCGTGTTTTTCTCCAGTGAATTTGCTTGCATTGTGCATCCATTCGTTTATTCAGCAGGCTGTGTAGAAGTTCTCTAAAATAATTAAACTAATGTTGCACTTTTATTAGCACATAGAAGTATGTTGGACAATAGTTATTTCCACTATTATGTAAAATATTTTGTTGCCTTCTGCTTTCAAATACCTAAGCTTGGATTGTTTTGAGAACTGCAGTTGAAAATCTCTCTTTACATAAACTTGAATTCAAAATACAAGAACTTTTAATGTTGACCTAAAGTTCATGCAACCATATTGTTACGGTCCCGGATGTAGGATCGAATCTCAGATAAGAGACACGAGTGATTTGTGGATAAAAGGATAGATGAAAGTGGATTGATGGATAGATGAAAGTAGACTCGTCCTAGACAGAGCCTCTTCCTAGGTATAACGTGTAAACCATCTTGGTTTAACGTTTGCCTCCTTTTGATTATAATTCTGCTTATCTTTTATTTCACCCTAAAGGCCATATATATAGGCTGCTAATTAACAAAGGAAAATATAAAACTGATATCCTAACTGAAAGTAAAGATATCTCAAAGCTAGAAACTAGAAAATATAAACTATCCTAAATCTAATAGATATAATATCTTTAATATTGAAATATCCTTTTTCTTAATATCTCCCTAAATCCAACCGTATCATCACATCTACTCTCGATTTTGAGTTTGTCCTCAAACTCAAACTCTTGATCAATTCCTTGGGAGCGTGCACCTGGTTTCCATGTCTCATCCTCCTGCATTTGCATCAAACTAAGCTCTGGTTTCCACCGTGGAATGTCTCCTTTCCACAAGCCTGATTTTCTGTTTAGGAAGGATTCATTAGAGGAACTAAAATCCCACAAAATTGGTCCACTAGAAAACTCCGGTGACAGTAAAGTATATAATTCAGCAGGCGCACATAACTCCTGGCAAATACCCATACTCAAGAAATCATCTCTTCTGTCCCCTCCTGATAACTGCATCCTAGACTGCACAGTAGAGACATTTTGGTTCAATTCGTAGAGGATTAGTGGCATTTCAACATCTGCAACGTTGTCTTGGTCAATGCTCGTTGTCTTTTCAAGTTGCAGCTTGATCACAGCCCCTTGTGAAACCATTTTCTTCCGCTCTAACGCTTGGGCCAAAACAATTGCGATTCTGAGATTCCCCGGTTGTTGAAGTTCCAGGTCAGCCTTGATTTCCTCTTTCAATCCCGCCATAAATAGGTGTACCTGTTGCTGCGTGGTCACACCAGAACTTCTTGCCAATAGTTGCTGAAACTGGCTTTCGTACTCTTCAACAGACCCTTTTTGCTTGAGATTTTCCAATCCAAGGGACCCCAAGCTCCCTATGTTGTTAGAACCTTTTCCTTTTCCCAGAAAAGAATTTGACAGTTCCGTCAAATGCCCTTCTAATGCTTTCTGACGAGTATCCATGTCTTGCATAAAAGCCTTCAACTTGGCTGCTAAATGTTCCGTGTCACCCATGAGATCTAGCTCTGATACCAAGTTGTTACGGTCCCGGATGTAGGATCGAATCTCAGATAAGAGACACGAGTGATTTGTGGATAAAAGGATAGATGAAAGTGGATTGATGGATAGATGAAAGTGGAATGATGGATAGATGAAAGTAGACTCGTCCTAGACAGAGCCTCTTCCTAGGTATAACGTGTAAACCATCTTGGTTTAACGTTTGCCTCCTTTTGATTATAATTCTGCTTATCTTTTATTTCACCCTAAAGGCCATATATATAGGCTGCTAATTAACAAAGGAAAATATAAAACTGATATCCTAACTGAAAGTAAAGATATCTCAAAGCTATAAACTAGAAAATATAAACTATCCTAAATCTAATAGATATAATATCTTTAATATTGAAATATCCTTTTTCTTAATATCTCCCTAAATCCAACCGTATCATCACATCTCCTCTTGATTTTGAGTTTGTCCTCAAACTCAAACTCTTGATCAATTCCTGGGGAGCGTGCACCTGGTTTCCATGTCTCATCCTCCTGCATTTGCATCAAACTAAGCTCTGGTTTCCACCGTGGAATGTCTCCTTTCCACAAGCCTGATTTTCTGTTTAGGAAGGATTCATTAGAGGAACTAAAATCCCACAAAATTGGTCCACCAGAAAACTCCGGTGACAGTAAAGTATATAATTCAGCAGGCGCACATAACTCCTGGCAAATACCCATGCTCAAGAAATCATCCCTTCTGTCCCCTCCTGATAACTGCATCCTAGACTGCACAGTAGAGACATTTTGGTTCAATTCGTAGAGGATTAGTGGCATTTCAACATCTGCAACGTTGTCTTGGTCAATGCTCGTTGTCTTTTCAAGTTGCAGCTTGATCACAGCCCCTTGTGAAACCATTTTCTTCCGCTCTAACGCTTGGGCCAAAACAATTGCGATTCTGAGATTCCCCGGTTGTTGAAGTTCCAGGTCAGCCTTGATTTCCTCTTTCAATCCCGCCATAAATAGGTGTACCTGTTGCTGCGTGGTCACACCAGAACTTCTTGCCAATAGTTGCTGAAACTGGCTTTCATACTCTTCAACAGACCCTTTTTGCTTGAGATTTTCCAATCCAAGGGACCCCAAGCTCCCTATGTTGTTAGAACCTTTTCCTTTTCCCAGAAAAGAATTTGACAGTTCCGTCAAACGCCCTTCTAATGCTTTCTGACGAGTATCCATGTCTTGCATAAAAGCCTTCAACTTGGCTGCTAAATGTTCCGTGTCACCCATGAGATCTAGCTCTGATACCAAGTTGTTACGGTCCCGGATGTAGGATCGAATCTCAGATAAGAGACACGAGTGATTTGTGGATAAAAGGATAGATGAAAGTGGATTGATGGATAGATGAAAGTAGACTCGTCCTAGACAGAGCCTCTTCCTAGGTATAACGTGTAAACCATCTTGGTTTAACGTTTGCCTCCTTTTGATTATAATTCTGCTTATCTTTTATTTCACCCTAAAGGCCATATATATAGGCTGCTAATTAACAAAGGAAAATATAAAACTGATATCCTAACTGAAAGTAAAGATATCTCAAAGCTATAAACTAGAAAATATAAACTATCCTAAATCTAATAGATATAATATCTTTAATATTGAAATATCCTTTTTCTTAATATCTCCCTAAATCCAACCGTATCACATATTAAAAGATTTTTTCTGACTAATATATTTGCTTCATTATTATTGTTGTTTAATGGTTTTAACCTCTAGTAAACCACTGAAACATTGTTTTTGAATGAGTAGAGTCCAGCAAATTACCGGCTTAGCTAACAGTGGACAAAGGTACTCGGGAAGTGTTTTGCCACCTCCAGCAGATGATTATTGCATTAATAGCCCTGCCACCACTGGGAAACCTATTGCAAAAAGCACTCCGAATGTAAGGTTTCTTAAAGTTATTTTTCAGAATAATGATTAGTTATTTCTCTGCACTGGAAATATTCTGTTATCTACTTATGTCCGGTCTTGGCATAACTCAACATACACCCTCCCCCTGTTGTTATTCATCAATTGAAGTTTCCATGTGTGTTTTCTAGTACTATCTCTTCCTGAGTTGGTAAATTAAGGACTTTTGGGCAGATATAAACTATATAAGTTGTCATTCGTATTGTAGTTTTTCGCTTCATTGTGGATCTTTTGTTATTATATTTCCAAAAGAAAAACTAATTGAGCCAAATGAGAATTTTTTGGCTTATCGAAAGCGTTTTCTTTTGATTTGCAGAATTTAGTGAGTAGCGCAAAAGTTTCCCCTCCAGCTAGTAGTGCTGGCAGGACCGGTGCTCTTCCTGCAGCAGCTTCATGGTATAACCTATATTCTTCTCAATGTTCCCATTATTGCAGTGCGAGCTGTACTGATATTTCTAATAATGCCTCAGGGGTTCACGGGGATCTAATTGCCAATCATCTGTGGGAGGCATGGTTTGTTCCAATGAACTTGCGAAGCAGAAACATGATGCAGTCAATGGATCACTTGCATTTTCAGCTTCAGTTTCTAGCTTTGCACATGCTTCTGTACAATCTAGTGATCCGGGAAAGAAGGTCATTTTGAACGATAATATCCATCCAAAGGAACATACAAATAAATTAAAGCCACCAGAAACCAAGAATCAACTGGCTACAGATCTTCATTCCAAGTTATTGGTGGACTCCCATACACCTTTAGCGGTACATACAACTTCAATGGCAACGAGTGGGCAACCTCCCTCGCTACCTATCTCTATGGAAGACAGTAAGATAAATTTTGCCAAGGAACAGTTGAATATTGTGGGCACAGATAAGAAGAGGGATTTAGCCACTCATGAGAAGAATAAGAAACTTTGCCATGAGGCAATTTCAGTTGGTCTTGATATGCCGAATTCCAGCCAAAATTCCAGGGTTTCAAGACCCAATGGCTTGAGTTTAGACTCCTTTTTAGATCCGAGAGATCATGCTTTGGAACAGTCTGGCAATGCAAAGTTACAACAAATGACATCACCATCTAGCAAAGCTCCAAAATCCATTGTCGGAGCTTCTGTGTTAAGGTCAGACTCCCAATCTTCAGCACTGTTGACGTCTGAGAAAGAAGATGATTTTGAGATTCAGAGACTATCAGATGCTATAGTTACTCAGACATCTTTCCCTAGTTCATCTCATTCATTTAATTTATTCAATCACTTAAGGGGTTCACTACACCATCACAGTGACGGTGGTGGTGCTGTTAGTAATACTGTAAATCCAGTTGTAAATAAAAAAGACGAAGAACATTTAGCTGCAGTTTCATCCAATGGCGTGGTAGATAATCAAGTGCAATCTACTATCGGGATTGGTCATTCCTACGGTTTTCCAAATGGGATTTGTGGGAACCAAATGGGATTGTCTGATAATGGCATGGTAGATAACCAGGTGCAATCTACTATCGGGATTGGTCATTCCAATGTTTTTCCGAATGGAATATATGGGAACCAAACAGGAACATCTGATATTAGAGCTGCCAATATTGCATTAAATTCTGGTGAGGATGTGATGGAGAGCAGCATAATATCAAATATACTGTCATTGGATCTGGATGCTTGGGATGACTCTTTAACGTCACCTCAAAATTTGGTCAAGTTATTGGGTGAAAATGGGAGGCATCAGGGTCCATCCAATTTATCTAGTTCCTGGAAAGCACAAAACAGCAATCAATCCAGGTTTTCCTTTGCCAGGCAGGAAGAATCCCGGAGCCATTCTTTTGATGTTGAGCCTTCAGTTAATAGCAGCACAAATCCTCATTTCTTTAGCCCGGCGTCAATACAACATAGAGAACCTTATCTGGACAGACTTGGTAATGGTTATGGGATGCCACAGTGTAATGCAGAACAATATAATGGTTTTGGAAGTAGTCAATCTCTTTTGTCTAACAATAAACTTTCAGGTAAGTTGATTGAAATCTTTAGTTCTTGTTACCTTTTGAATGTTTAATTAATTAATTTATTTATATATTTTGAACTTATGTTCTGTTTATCTGCCTGGCAGGATCAAGATCCCAAATTTCAGCGCCGCCTGGTTTTTCTGGTCCTAGTAGATTACCACCCCCAGGTTTTTCTTCACATGGGAGAAGTGATCCCACCTTCGAAGTAAATTCTGGTCCGTTTTCCCCCACCTGTTATCCTGTGTCTGTGCATTGGTTGAGTATGTAGTTTTAAGTAGCACCTTTGCTACTCTGATAATAAAGAATTTAATGGTTTTGGATGTCTGTCATCTTCCAGGCAATCATTTTCTTGAAAATTCATCGTCATTGAGAAATCCTTACCAGGCAGCACCGAGCACCAACTCAAATAGTATTTCAGATATGGAGTTTATTGACCCTGCGATTTTGGCTGTTGGCAAAGGGAGGCCTCCTAACAACCTTGGCAATTCAAACACAGATTTGGGGCCTAATTTCTCATCGCAGACTTCGACTTTTGAAAACGATTCTAGATTGCAAATGTTGATGCAAAGATCTCTCCAACCACAACAGAACTATAGATATGCTGAAATTGGTGAAAGCTACTCCCATAACAATGCGGCGTATGGATTTAGTTCGAGACACGTAGAGCCGCCATCACAAATCAGTGGGCTATCCTCATTCTCGCAGTTTGCTCATCAGCCCAGGAATACAATGTCTAATGGTCACTGGGATAGTTGGCCGGAGGTTGTGGCTGGGAACAATATGGGGATAGCTGAGCTTCTTCGAAATGATAGACTCGGTTTTAACAAACATTACAGTGGCTATGAAGAGTCCAAATTCCAGATGCCTGGTTCAGGTGATGTCTACCACAGGACATTTGGGATGTGATTTCTCTGTTGATCAAGGACATTTACTAAAGCATGATAGCTCTGTGCAATTTATGGACTAACATTTTCGCTTGGCTTTGGGATGGCTAGATGGTTCATAATCCTTCCCTTGAAGCAGGCAACAGGTAATAATGGCTTCTTCTCCTACATATTCTTGTATAAGTTAGCATTTTTGCTTACTTTATTGTGCTTACTTTATTGTGCTTTCACTTTCTGCATGAATATTGGACCTATATCCTTTTGTTGATTCATCATATTCCTAGTTGATTCTTGTAAAGTGAATGGTATGGATGATTGATGAAACACGAGTTTGGTTTCTTGAAGGATACTTGAATTTGTACTTCCTAAGTGGTAGCTGTTTGGGTTATTCAGATTGAATGTACCAATAATAGGCTGAGGGGGAAAGAACTCGTTGAATGGTTGATAATTCAAACTAGATATGGTGTTTATCACGTCTATTTGGCATACAAGGTCATTACAATCTTCACAGGCAATTGTAACTTAAGTTTATTTTTTGTAATATGTTTCAGGTGAACATGAACACATTGGAACATATGGATTGTGCGTGAATCGTGATGAGATTGTGATACAAAGCTATACCAGATTCTGTGGTTGTATGCCATTGGGACATTGCAGTGTTTGTGCTGCTCCAGTTACAGATGACTGCCGTGGCAGTGTCTGTTATCTCAACGCATGTTTAGAACATTTTGGCCACAGATGCTCGACATGGAATAACGCTACTGCAAGAACTGAAAAACCTGTGACAATTCTGACCCAGTGAGTGATTTTCCTAACAGGAAATTTTGTAAATGATAACAATATCGAGTTTGCTGTGAATTGTTGGTGCCCTTTTATCAAAATCTTCGTCGCTTTAGCATTGGGCTAATACAAATCTGTCCCTCATTAGAGAGGGATGTGAGTCGGTTGATGGGCGGGTGTGTCCCTCGTGATTAGGTGTGGACCGGGTTAAATAATAAACAGGAGTGGCTTTATAGGACATAAAATCTCTTTCTTTGGCATGAAATTCACCCACAGTCTTCTGTTCGAGTACGGATGGTCTAAAAATTGTGCAAATTCTTCCTATACAAGTTACATGGTCTTCGATTTGAGGTCGGCTGACCCGATGGTCTAAAAATCGTGCATACAAGTTCCAGTGGTCTAAAACTTCTGCAAGTTCTTCCTATACAAGTTATATGGCCTTCAATTTAGACGTTGGCCGATCTGCTGGTCAAAAAATCAAGTTATGTAGTACCATATACGGCAGTAGTTTATAAGCAAACGTAGCTTTTCGGTCATAGTTGGTTGTGTGCTAAGTAGACCCGGGGACCAGGGGGGTGTTTGTACCCGCCCAGGCGGGTGGACCGGACCCATTTTTTTCGCCACTGAAATATCGGATTCCCGGTTTGTACTTGCTGGCGAATAAGGGCTTGGTGAGAGCATCAACCACCTTATCGTCATTGGTGATGGGATATGCTATGAGATATACAGTTTGTAGTTGCTCATGAATAAAGTGATGATCCAAGGCAACGTGTTTCATTCGGGAATGGAATATCGGATTTGAGCACAATATTTAAGCGGAACATCATATCTACGGTCTTTATGTGTTACCATATAGACGAAATAAGACGATGATGAATATAACTAAGGGTATATTGTCATTGATGGTAGGAGGAATATATTAGACATTTATAAAACACTCTATTAGTGGTAATGCAGGATTCTTCTTCATCTCCGTCCAACAGTTACTCCAATTCGAAGGATTTTCGATGGACCTTGAAATGTTAAAATCAAAGTCCTAAATAATTCTAACGAGATAAATTACCTTCAAGTAAGCCACTCAGACATAAGCAATCTTCATATTAAAATGCTTTAATAATGTCAGTTGTAAGAGAGTTTCACACTGAAGTTATCATCTTCTTTCCTAAGCTAAAAGCAAATTTAGATGGAACATTGGAAATATAGGGATGGATAGAATATCTAGATCAAAGAAGAAATGAATGGAAAACTATCAGCATTAGATTTCCGAAACTCTGAGAATATCAAAATCCTTTCCAAAATCACAAATTTTCTTATCAAGGTATTGCTCCAACTTTAGTTTATTACTAATTTTTAGTTTCAAACAAAATCTCTTAAGTAGAGTAAAAGAAAACCTTTGAACACTAAGCGCCCATTTGATTTTAACTCCGGAATCGGAAACGAAATGGAAACAAATCTATTCCATACGTATTTCCTTGTTCATGTCAGTTTTTGGAATCATTCCTTATTGTTTGAAGTAGTTGGAGTAGAGTTTGATTACTTTTAATAGCCTATAGGGTAACAAAATGTGGAGAATCAAGTGCATTTTGCCTTCAACCACAAGGAATGATTCCATACAATTTCCGTTTTCGTTTCCGAAGTTGGAAACAAACGAGCCCTAAATCTGAATCAACCATCATATTCAGTAGTGCAACTTCGTTGTTTTCTACATTGTTTGTGTCCGCTGCACAATCTTTGTAGTCCTCTAACAATTCCACAAATGTTTCCTTTATCTTATCAATATCTATTTAGCCTTTTCAACCCCAAACAACTTTTTATAACAAAAACAAACCCCTTATATTTCTATATGAGGGTTCAAAACAGCAACCCAAGATAAAAGCAAACTGTAATTGCCCTAATATTTTACAAACTTCAATTGCTTTTGATTCACCATGTCAAACACAATGCAGTGTTGAACCCTTGTCTGTTAAAATACCCAACAATATCTCTTCAACAATACAAATTGTTATAAAAATTGAATATTTTAAATAATTTTTGTTAATATATTCAGCAATAAGTAGTCTACCAAATTATTTAAAATATACTTTGTTAAAATATCAGGTTTTTTAAATTTGTACGTATTTTTTTTTTCATCAAAGTATCTATAAATCTGTTAAAATACCCACTTTATGTAAATAGAATCAATGGAAACAAAAATCTGTCTTTACATAAACTTGAATTCAAAATCAAGAACTTCTAATGCTGACCTAAAGTTCATGCAACCATATTAAAAGCTTTTTTCTGACTAATATTTCCTTCATTATTTTTGCTGTTTAATGGTTTTAACTTCTAGTAAACCACTGAAATATTGTTTTTCAATGAGTAGAGTCCAACAAATTACTGGGTTAGCTAACATTGAGCAAAGGTACTCAGGAAGTATTTTTCCACCTCCAGCTGTTGTTATTCATCAGTTGACATTTCCATGTGTTTTTCTAGTACTTTCTCTTCCTATGTTGGTGAATTAAGGACATTTGGGCAGATATACACTACATAAATTGCCATTCCTATTGTAGTTTTTCACTTCACTGTGAATCTCTTGTTATTATATTTCCAAAAGAAAAACTAATTGAGCCAAATGTGAATTTTTTGACTTATTGAAAGTGTTTTCTTTTGATTTGCAGAATTCCCCCTCCAACTAGTAATGCAAAGTTACAACAAATGACATCACCATCTAGCAAAGCTGCAACACCCATTGCTGGAGCTACTGTGTTAAGATCAGGCTCCCCATCTTCAGAACTGTTGACGTCTGAGAAAGAAGGTGATTTTGAGATTCAGAAACTATCAGATGCTATAGTTACTCAAACATCTTTTCCTAGTTCATGTCATTCATTTAATCTATTCAACCACTTAAGGAGTTCACTATACCATCACAGTGATGGCGGTGGCGCTGATAGTTATACTGTAAATCCAGTTGTAAGAAAAAAGGATGAAGAACATTTAGCTGCAGTTTCATCCAATGGCGGGGTAGATAATCAAGTGCATTCTACTGTCGGGATTGGCCATTCCTACGTTTTTCAAATGGGATTTGTGGGAACCAAATGGGACTGTCTGATAATGGAGGAGATCAGCATAATATCAAATATACTGTCATTGGATCTGGATGCTTGGGATGATTCTTTAAAGTCACCTCAACAATTGGTCAAGTTATTGGGTGAAAATTGGAGGCATCAGGGTTCATACAATTCATCTAGTTCATGGAAAGCACAAAACAGCAATTAGTTCAGGTTTTCCTTTGCCAGGCAGGAAGAATCTCGGAGCCATTCTTTTGATGTTGAGTCTTCAGTTAATAGCAGCATGAATCTTCATTCATTTAGTCCGGCATCAATACAACATAGAGAACCATATCTGGACAGACTTGGTAATGGTTATGGGATGCCCCAGTGTAATGCGGAACACTATAGTGGTTTTGGTGATGGTTATGGGTTGTCAGTTTGGGCTGACAACCCTGAGGGATGTGATTCTACAGGGACACATTCATCATTTTCAACTCTATCATTCATATTTATAATAAGCTTATATTAAATGAAGGTCATTGATGCCTTTCCCTGCTCTCATTGCAATGCTCTATTGTAGATTACCTCCCCGATCCTTGAGCTTATTCAGCAAGTATCATAATGATTTCAAAGTAAGTGTACCAATAAGAACTCGGTACACTTATTTTGAAATCATTATGATACTTGCTGATCTTCTCTAACTCTTTGCTAATCTTCTTGTACCAATAAGAAGATTAGCAAATCCTTTTTGAGCTTAATATTTAATCCTTGGCCTCATTATGATACTTGCTAATCTTATACCAATAAGAACATTATATTAAGTAATCTGGAACTCTTTGAAAGTAAGTATCATAATGATCAGCAATAAGAAGATCAGCAAGTATCATAATGATTTCAAAGTAAGTGTATCAACTTGGTACACTTACTTTGAAATCACTATGATAGTTTTGGACCAAGTTCTTATTGGCATAAGAAGATTAGCAAAGAGTTAGAGAAGATCAGCAAGTATCATAATGATTTCAAAGTAAGTATATCAACTTGGTACACTTACTTTGAAATCATTATGATACTTGCTGATTAAGCTCAAGAACAGGGAGGTATTCTACAAGAGAGCATTGCAATGAGAGCAGGGAAAGGCATCAATGGCCTTCATTTAATATAAGCTTATTATAAATATGAATGATAGAGTTGAAAATGATGAATGTGTCCATGTAGAATCACATCCCTCAGGGTTATCAACCCAAACAGACAATCCATAACCATCACCAAAACCATTATATTGTTCTGTATTACACTGTGGCATCCCATAACCATTACCAAGTCTGTCCAGATATGGTTCTCTATGTTGTATTGACGCCGGGCTAAGTAAATGAGGATTTGTGCTGCTATTAACTGAAGGCTCAACATCAAAAGAATGGCTCCGGGATTCTTCCTGCCTGGCAAAGGAAAACCTGGACTGATTGCTGTTTTGTGCTTTCCAGGAACTAGATAAATTGGATGAACCCTGATGCCTTCCATTTTCACCCAATAACTTAACCATATGTTGAGGTGACTTTAAAGAATCATCCCAAGCATCCAGATCCAATGACAGTATATTTTATATTATGCTGCTCTCCATTATCAGACAGTCCCATTTGGTTCCCACAAATCCCATTTGAAAAAAGTAGGAATGACCAATCCCGACAGTAGATTGCACTTGATTATCTACCCCGCCATTGGATGAAACTGCAGCTATAAATGTTCTTCATCCTTTTTTCTTACAACTGGATTTACAGTATAACTATCAGCGCCACCGCCATCACTGTGATGGTAGTGAACTCCTTAAGTGGTTGAATAGATTAAATGAATGAGATGAACTAGGCAAAGATGTTTGAGTAACTATAGCATCTGATAGTTTCTGAATCTCAAAATCACCTTCTTTCTCAGACGTCAACAATTCTGAAGATGGGGAGCCTGATCTTAACACAGTAGCTCCAGCAATGGGTGTTGGAGCTTTGCTAAATGGTGATGTCATTTGTTGTAACTTTGCATTACTAGATTGTTCTAAAGCATGATCTCTTGGATCTAAAAAGCAGTCTAAACTCAAGCCATTGGATCTTGAAACACTGGAATTTTGCTGGTATTCGGCATATCAATACGAACTGAAATTGCGTGAACTTTAGATCAGCATTAGAAGTTCTTGCATTTTGAATTCAAGTTTATGTGAAGACAGATTTTTCAACTGCAGTTCTCAAAACAATCCAAGCTTAGGTATTTGAAAGCAGAAAGCAACAAAATATTTTACATAATAGTGGAAACAACTATTGTACAGCATACTTCTATATGTTAATGAAAGTGCAACTTACTTTAATTGTTGTAGAGAACTTCTACACAACCTGCTGAATAAACGAATTGATGCACAATGCAAGCAAACTCACTGGATAAACACACAGCAGCAAGAGAACTAGAAGTTCAAGTCCAGCAAATCAAAAGACTAGAGAATAAATTAATGATAGAAGCTTCAAAGTATGACAATAAATAATTTAATTTTCATCCTTTGAGAAACTTTCCTCTTGTGAACCAATCTCATGCAAGTAGAGACAATCAGGGTTTCTGCAAGGCTGGAATAATAAAAAAAATGCAAATAGCCATTAGAGAAATAGCCAAAAATTCTCTGAGGTGTTCAACCATGAAAAAAAGGAATGCCCAAAAAGATCTATACATCTAAACCTACCACATTCCTCAGCCATGCATGACAGTGCTTAGTAGTTCCAAAGCAAGCCCATTAGAAAATAAGCATATTACAACCAATACAAAAAAAATACATGTCAAAGGGAATTTTCAGTCTTATATCTAATGTACACACACCTCAAAAAGGTTCTTCCCTCTAAGGTAAATCTGTGAATGGATGAATATAGTGAACCACTTTATGAATTTATATTATATCCTTTGAACTTTAAAAAAAAGGCAAATTATAATTGAATTTTTTTTCACGGACACACTCGTTTTATCATAGCACTTGTGCCAAAAAAAATTTCACGGGTTTTGTAACAAAGGATTTGCCGGTTTCAAAAAAGGCAAGTTTAAATGATCGATTTTTTTGAAAGGACACACTCTATTTATAACACTTATTTTCACCTTTTTTGAGCAAAAGTTGCGACATTTTTTTTTTTACTTTTAACAATTTTGGAAGAATTTCGTGGAGTACATACACTTTGAACTTTTTTAAAAAACAGCAAGCTTTGGATAATTAGGGATGCAAGGCGTACCGGTTTCCAATGAAATTCTTTCATACATATACATATATATGATTTGGATCATATAAAAAGAGATTTTACGGTCAAAAGTGAGAAAATCCAAACGTAATTATGTATAGCATATATACAGAAAATATGTAATACGAAACAATCAAATATATGGTTTACAGCACATAGACAAATTACCATCAGATCAGACCGAGGTTTCGCAGCCAAATACAATAAGCATTATGTATTGTTAAGTGAAGGCAAACCCAAAAAAAAAGTGGTGCAAGGCTGTCAATGTCATACGAAGAGATTGTTTTAAAGCCAACATCTATAGTTGCAGTCATATACAAAATTAAATTCAACTTCTAATCTGCTCAAACCTACAACAAGGTCCAATTCTGATAAACCCAAGTTCATATCAACATCCTAGGACTAGAGTTTACAGCTACAAACTCAACAGATAAGATATACATAAATCTGTTCCCTGTTCACTAATCTGAATTCAGTAGAGCCAGAATCGTTGCTAAGCACGGATGCCATTTACCGTCATTTGCCTGTTAGAACACGAAAGAATATTGTATATCAGTTCAATTGTTCCCAGCAAATAGCTCTATACACAAACTGTCAAGTTACAATACTGGTTTAAATTACCTTTGGTTGGCGCAGTCCTAAAACGGCTCTTTTGGCCTTGGCCTTTGTCATGTGGGATGGAAGACATCTTGGGGATTGCCATTGAGCTCTGAAGTCCTTCTAAAAGCTGCAAGATATATGTTAAAGATTGATTAATCTTGCATATACGGTTGTCACTGACTGTATATGGAAAGAACAATGCAAATGGCTAGATGCTGCAGCACATAAAACAATTGAAGTTTATCCAGGACAATTTTATAAAGCATAGAATGCTCCCAATCATGCTTAATGTGACTGAATAATGCAACAGAGATTGAGGTTGAAAACTTACCCTATGGGTTGGCTGAAACCGGCGGTTAGATCTGCGAGGCTCGCTAACTTCATCGGGTGCTTTTTCCTCATCAACTTTAGTCAATTGCCCACCAAAAGGCACTTGCTTTCGTTTGTTAAGCAACTCAGTTTTGGCACTTAATGAGGACTTCTTTTTCGTACCATCTAAATTAGTAGATACTGAAGATAGAGATCCTTCAGACGCAGAGGAAGATCCAGTTAGAGCTGCCGTTTTTAATACATTTTCTTCCTGGACCTCAGATATTTCAACATGTTCTCCAGGAAGTGTAGGAACTTCATGATGATCAGCTTTTGTTGAGCTAACAAAATTATCCTTATGAGGCACTGTTCTATTTGAGGAACTACGAGGTTTAGAAGTGGAAACCTTCGGAGGTTGTTTCTCCTTGATATCAACTCTAGGAGGATTCCTCCGGCCATGTGATGCAGCTCCCTGAGGCATCAAGTACTTCGTAAACTTCACTGGATCTTTAATTTCATTGCCCTTTCTATTCTGATTGGCAGGAAAGTGTTTGCTAACTTCCATAAATTTTTGCTTCTTGCCGGGCTTTGGAACACCAAAAACCACTCTTGATTTTTCCTTTTGCAACCCAGTTCTCAATGGTCGACGCACATCAGGTTTAGTTTCAGCTTTAGTACTCCTACCAATATTAAATACTTTGTCACTAGCGGATAAAGTTTGCAATTTCGATTCTTCAAGTTTTCCCACAACAGGGTCAGTCTCAACCAAGGATTGATTCTTCCCTTTTGCGCTTTTTGATGGACTGTGCAACCTTGGGCGTTTTTCAAGTGGCATATCACCCTACACTCCAAATATGTAAAACAGTCCAATAATGAGAAATGGCGTGAACTTTACTATATAAATATGTGTGTAAAGTTTGGCAATATATTGCGGGCTCATTGCTTAAGTACTAGAACTAGTAAAATAGAAAGATTTGGAATTGGGAAAACCAATGATATTTTAAATAAATGCAGCCGGACTGGAACATCAAAAACAGAACTTATATTAACTTCTTATAGATAATACCTCAGTACTGTGGTCATGTCCTTTTAATCTTGACCACTCCACCCAATTTCCACTGGTCCAAATACGTGATGGGCGTAACTGTTGAACACTAACAGCAGATGTCTCTCCTCGAGCTGCAGCATTGAAATGAACACAAGCAAATCACAGCTCTTACTTTTTATGAATGAAAACCATTAAACCTCAATTCACACATCAACACACCTGGAAAATGGACAGTCAATGTAGTCTCATCTTTCTCGTTCTTTTCAGTTACAATACCTTCCCGCCAACTGGAAAGACAATTCAATGGGAGGAAAAAGTAGTTAGGTGGAAATGTCTAGAAAAAGAGGTAAGCCAAAAAGAAATGTGAGTGTAGCTACTAGAATGAGTTTTTTATGTCAGCAATTTGATAATGATAGACTATTGGTAGCTTTAGCAGAAATTTTAAGATTTTCCCGACCATTTCATTGAATGGTGTATCTGGCAGTAGCAGCTCAACAACCAAAAAGCAAGGATGTATACAAATTTGGAATGGGGCAAGGGAAGGAATACAATTTTGCAAGATTACATGGGGTCTGAACTCTAAAACATTATTGCATGATCAAACAAGCATTATTATCATGTCAAAATTGCTTCTGCACAAGGCTACTCACTATGTAAGAGCAAGAAGAAATAACATGAATAGAAGAATCTACTCCTCGTTCTCCATCAAGGATTTTAAGATCCCACCCTGAAGTAAAGGGGACTTTTTTCTACTCTAGTCTTAAATATATCAATTTAATCCCTCACAGTCCTCACTGTCATCTCTTTTTTCCCCACTGCACCGTAGATGTAACCCTTTTTCTCATCTAATTATAGTTTCCATGACCATAATTGTATTATTTCAGTTCACTTAACAAGACTATTCTATCTCTTAATTTCAATATATGCACTACTTGCATTAAAAAATAGTAGTCAACAAGAATAAAATGAGTGTGATTGACTATAACATACCTATCTTGAATGCTCACATCAACCCTATCTCCAACATTCCAAGTATAAGTTCCCATTGCTGACCTGCGTCTTTTCTTGGTCCCTTGACAGTATGAACCAGTTATTGGAAGGATGGGTCGTATTCTCGGTGCCTTTCCTCCTTCACTTTCTAGTGTCACCCACTCCTTCAGGTTCTCACGCCCTGTAACAGATGTGCAAATAATATTTTTAAGAGGTTTTACGCTTACGAACTTTTTAAACCAATTGGCAATAGCTCAAGATGGAGCCATTAAACAAACACTCATATAACAAACTAACCAAGCACCCGTGGTCTATGGAAAGGACAATTCAATAACACTGGTTTCACTAGTGGTATACTGGTCTGTTAGAGAAAAAAGGGAATGTTTCACAAAATACATAGAAAATCAATTTCCAAGCAAAATAATTTGTTCGAGGGAATCTAATAATAGCAACCAAGGGTACTACCCAACTTGCTCAATATACACGCACAAAATCCCCCAAAATTACATCACACTCAGTGCACCGGCAATCCTCGCACAACCATTCTAACCGAAAACACAATCAGGTATCCACCACCTAGCATGTGCCCCCACCCTCTTAAGTGCCCATTGAACTACGCTAGATCAGCCAAAAAACTTGTGCATCAAACAATATGCACATAGAATAGTATCATTCAGTAAACAACACAAATTGACTATTTTGGTGCCCAAAACGACACGTGATAACATACTCAGATCAGAAAAATGGAATCTGGGATGTCAATATTCCCTACAAAGAGCACCCCACACACAACTAAAACACCAAGAATGTGAACTCGCATAAGATTCCAAACGCAAAAAATTAGATGGAGTGTAAGGGAAACTGAAACAGCTAGCAGAAGAAAGTTGCATTTTCCTCCAAACTATTTGCATGTATATGTGCTCAAATACAAATTGCTAACACTGAATGGAGTGTAATGACCCTTGAAGTGTATCACACAGGAACAAGAAAGGCATTAAAGGTACATTGGAAGGGGGGGGGGGGGGGGGGGGGGGGGGGG
>BSUD01000007.1:2876961-2952208 GCA_033239045.1 Fagopyrum esculentum | reverse complement strand
GGAGAGGGGGAGAATTAAGATATCTAGTATATAACGAAACAGAATTTTACAGGTGTATTTGCAGTATTCAATACCTTCTTTAGATAATAGACTAGTATAATGTACAAAAGCTTTCCCATCCTGTAACGTAAGAACATTGGCTGAGAACCAGGCTGGCTTAAGGCCATCATTATCTTTGTATACCTGTAAAACAAGAGACGGATAAGCCAAGCATAAATATGCAAAAGCAAACAATCAGAAGCATTACTGTATCCAATTTGTTTTAAGATCACAAGTGGAAAAACATAATGCTATTAATCTAGACAAGTGGAAAAAATTCAAAGATGAACCCGGGGGGTAACAGACCTCGATGATACATCCCTCCTTGATGATGTTTCCTTGTACAACACCTAGCTCCTCATCCTCATCTTGCACATTTACAGCTCCTGAACTGTCTCCTTGTACCATATCAGAAACTTCACGGTCATTGCCTATACCTAGAAATTCCTCACAAACACCAACAGGTTCTGATATCCCATGTGCACTTCTAGCTTTTTCATCAAATGAGGAATTTGACAGCTCTCCAGGAAGTGTCTTACCTTGATCTGTAACTTGGCTTCCTTTACCTGAAGGACCACCACTTTTTAGCTTACTAGAAGCCATAGCACCTTCAGCACCACCTACATTAATTTGTTTTTTGCTCCCGTTGCCTGATTTTCGAACCAACTTAAATAAGCCCTGGGACAAATTCCAGAAGCCTTCTGGGCCAGCATTTACTAATTCTTTCAAAGGTAGAGGCTCACCCATTGTAACAATTTGTCCTGCTTGAGATACAGCTGCAGCTGCAAGCTCAGCAGCTCTTACTATGGCATCCAAATTTTCAGCTTGCTTTGCAGCAGCTGAAGCAGCTTCTATTCTTCTTTTAGCTGCTTCGCGAGCAGCAAGCAATATAGAACCCGGTTGACTGCTGCCACCACCATCACCTGTTAAGATGGATGCCGGTGTAGCACTTCCAACACTCTGCACATTAAAAACTAGGTTCCCACTTTGAGCTCCACCTGGCACTCTACTAGGAACTAAAACTTCATCAGCCATCAGCTTAGCTTGCAATGCAGCATTTGATGCAACCTTAGCAGCAGCAGCAGCAGCTTTTGCAACACAAGCAGCAGCAGCAGCTGCTCCTGCAGAAGCAGCTATTTTCGCTTCAGCTTCTTGAGCTGTACCCGGCGCCTGCTTAGCTAACTGACTCCATAAAGCTTGGCAATGGCTTAAAGCGGTAGTAGCAAAGACAGCAGCCTTCTCTGCCTGCAGCATAGCATCAGCGACTTTTCCAAGGGTCTCCTCTGAGCAAGAAGATCCTATTCCAGCATCCAAACAACCTACTTGCAATTGTGGAATAGAGCAAGCAGGGGAAACATCTACCATAGATGTTGTCACATGACAAGTAGGGGTTGTAACTGGAGCCAGTGGTGTTGGTAATGAGGACGCGACTATTGGTTCTGATCGAGATTGGGAAAGCATGATACTCTGGGGAATATCACTAGAAGCTTGGGATTTCTTTCTTCTTCTAGGTTTTGGGTCGGCAGAAGGTCGTTCTGATGGCAAAGTACCTTTGTTTTGTTCAGGCATTTGGGAGCTCCCTGGAGGAAGGGTGCTGGGGCCACCAGTAGGAAACAAAGGAGTGGATGGGGAATCCTTGACAGCAGATGATGGTGCAGGCAGTGACAAATTCTTTACAGGACTTGGTTTTATCTTTTCACTAGCTGGTGTAGTTGTAAAGGGAGCATGTACACTTAAAGCTGTGGTTTGTGAAGCCCATGGGCTCGGAGAACAAGGGGTCTGAGATAGCCACGTAGTGTGACCAACGATATTTCGTACTGGTGGAATCTGATAGGTATGCAGGGGGGAAACAGCAGGTTGGTAATCCGAAACGGGCCTTCTCTGCTGGCTATTAAACTGTGACATATCATGGTAAGGTGTAGAAATACTCCATAGTGGGGACGACATTTGTGTTATGGGACTTAAAATTGCCGTTGGGTTAGCTTTGTTGCCAGCTCGACTTGCAGGTGACTGAAACACCATAGTTTGTGGCGAGCATTGCTTACCAGCTACCTCAGGCACTTTACCTGAAAATACTCGATCAAAATCGAATCCAGAAAGCAATGGGATAAAATAAATTAAAACCACTCTGAACACAACCAATTAGCTGAAAACATAAATATTTAACCACATTACCAGTGGAATGAGAGTTCATAGGGCTTTCACTCGTAGACTGGGGCTTTTTATTACGACCCCTTTCCACGGCAGCTTGCCACAATGGCTCCCACACAACTCTTTCTCTATCTGCAATCCATTGGAAAACATGTCAGAGAAAAGAGCTTAGCTGCACAGAAGCAATAATAACTAGCACACTTGTATTGGAAGCTACCAGATGATCCAAAAGCTGAAACCATGCAGGCCTCGTCAGGCGCTGTCCCTTGGCTGCATAATGAAACAAAATTTAAGCTCACAATATGTAAACCAGGCTGCATATCAGGCACAGATTCCTTCTTTCTGGAAGAAGTGAATCATACAGCCTAAACTATTAAGGGGTAAAAAAGGTAACAGAAACAGAGTGTGATTAGAGGAAAACCAACATTAAAGATCCATAAACAAAGATCTGTGCTCGCAACTGAACTTGCTGCATGTCAGTAAAAGGCTGCAGAAATGATGTGGGTGGAGATGCATGACTCTTCAAAGCTGAAGAGTTCAAATCTGGCAGATCAGATGTAGGAATGGCTGATGTGGTTGATAGCTTCTTCCTTTTCCGCTCTGTGTGGGGCTGCAACCCTACAAACTGACCAGGTTGGCTACTGCAAGGGCTTAATGAAACACTCGAAAAAGTACCCCTTTTGCGAGAAGGCTTATCAGGTGTTGTGTCATTCCCATTAAACCCTGTCTGTGAATTCTCCTTAGCAGATCCTTTTCCAGAAGCACGTTTTCTACGACCAGAACTAGTTTTGGTTATCCCCTGAGAATGGTCTCCAGGACTATCACCAGAAGTTTCTTGTGGCAATCTAGTATGTATCTTGTACACATCAGGTGTTGTAACTCCCTCCAAAACCTTCAGGATTTCATTATACATGAGTACAGATGATATGACCAGTTGAGATGAAGATGTAGAAAAAAAACACTTACCACTGAGGACTTCTGTATTGCAGCAATAGGAAATGGTGTCCAATTGTCAGCCTTTTCTTTTTCCACATCTAGCAGTGAATTGACTTTAAAAGTGAAACTATTATCATCCCCAGAAGTGTCTTTTACTTTTATATCCTCAGAAGTTGATGGTCTACTCGCAAGCTCAGAGCCTCCAACTCCCTCTTGCTTGCTTTCATCAGGAATTTGAACAGTAGAAGTAATGATTGTAGGAGAAGTGCAAGCAGCCCTCTGAGGATCTGCAACGATGGTCAAAGTCAACACACTGAGCCTTTTTATTTTCTGGACAAGCTATGGTGCTAAAAAGAAAATATCATTACAAAGCACAATCTTATGGTATCATCAATCGCAGTACCACACAGATCAAACTTTAAAAGTGCCATTTCTTATTTTTCTGAAATTGATTTACATGTGTGTTTTGAACGAACTGTCAAATTCAGCACGCTGAGCTTTTTTATTTCCTGGACAAGCTATGGTGCTAGAAAGAAATGATTATTACAAAGCACAATCTTATAGTACAATCAACGACAGTATCACACAGATCAAACTTTTAAATTGCCAATTCTGATTTGTCTGAAACTTGCAACCACTATAATTGATAGCACGTATGGAACTTGCAACCAACTTTTCATGGATTCAGAGAGAGAGAGAGAGAGAGCAAAAACTATAACCTCTGTTTACCAGGTTATTTCTGCATGGTAAAGGTATAATATAGCATTAAACCTACTTGTTGTCAACTCTCAAGGAATATAATTGATAGCACGCTGAATTTTAAATTTCTTATGGATAAATATTTAAAGACTAAAGGTAGCTGGAAGACCGTAGAAATGGCAGTCTACAGCTCTTTGCTGTCTGAACCTATTGACAGAATAAGAGAAGAAATCGTAACAGCCTTCACTCACGGGAGAAGTTTTGCAAGGCCAAAGATAATAATTAGGATTGCATCGAGAGACAAGAAGCAAAGCACCTAAAGCATTATTATTTTACAAGACAAAGATGAGAAGAATTATCACCAGGAGCTGATAAAAACTCTTCCATGACATTGCCTTTGTTCAACACGGTACTGTCGCAGCCAGAGACAACTTCCAATCCCTTTGAGCAATCGACTAATTTCTCTATCTGAGATTTTCTCCCACTTGGCGTACTACAAGTCTCCATCACTGGAATGAGCCTTCCTTCTGTATCAGGAAGCGGAGGAGACGCAGTAGAATCATGGAGCATGTCAGATTTATCCTCGCATGAACTGTTGATTTCAGTTGCCACTTGATTGGATCTACGAGTCTCAGTGTCTGGAATGAGCTTTCCTTCTGTTTCAGAAAGCTGGGATGCGGTGGAATCATCCGGCATTTCAGATTTGGCCTCATATGAATTGCCGACTTCGGGCGCCATTTGGTCTGACCTATTCAAAGTTGCTAAACTTGTACCAGGTGACCTTCTACCACCACTATCTTCTTTCTCATCTTCACGTGAAGATTCTGTTCCAAAAGATTGTCCACGCATATCCTCATTGTTTTCCTTTTCAACATGGTCATTATTCTTCTTGCAAAGAATGGAGTTGGTTTCTGAGTACAGAAAAACGAGTTAAATTGTACAGTCATTGTCAGAGATAGAGAAGAGAACTTACCAACAGATAATACAAGTAGACATTGTGCTTTCGACATATTAATGACTAAAAACAAGGTTTGGCCCAGTGGTAGAGCCAGAACTCCTCCCACAAGTAAACATGAATGTACCTGGCAGTGTGTTGCCCACAACATCTGGTTGTGGTTGATTAATAATAGGCTCGTCATGACTAGGACTCTCCATAATGGTTGATGTTCTCTGCTCACTAGTTAGAACAACACAAGTCTCAGAACTTTTGTCAATAACCTCAGTACACAAGCTTATGGTCTCTTCTTTCATTGCATCTAAGGAAAATTCCCCACTTTCGTGGACATTAGAAAGCTGAAACTCTGTTTCATCCTCAAAATCTTTCTTAGAACCCTCAGAAAAACTGGATCCATCCACAATAACTGTTGAAGCATCGCGAAGATCCTTTATACACGGAGCTCCACCTATCTCCTTGGTCAACTCAACAGAAGAAGACGATACAGGAAAGCCCAAAGATTCAGCCACGTCAACATTTTTTATCTTAACTATTGAATCTCCACCCTCTCTTTTGATCAAAGATGAAGGAGAGAGACTCCCTGAAACATCACCTGGTCCACCTTCTTCATGTGATGTTTCAATCACATTATCCACTATGTCGTTGCACAATTTCTGATCTAATTGGTTAACTGAATCCAAGTTTGGTTCAGAACCAAAATTGTTTTCTGCATTAGGATGGCTTTCAGTGTTCAACTTGGTAATATGCAGTTCGGAATTATCTGCCAGTTCATCATTCCCTGTCAAGGCAGCAGTCATCACTCTACTAGCTGACAGACCACCAACTTCACCTTCCCCTAGCATAGTCATTGTTGTCAGAGAATCACCCTTGTCCACTCCCTGCAGCATAGTTGTTGGCGTCGAACAATCTACCAGTTTATCATTCCCTGTCAAGGCAGCAGTCATCAGTTTACTAGCTGACAAACCACCAGCTTCACCTTCACCTTCCCCTTGCATAGTTGTTGGTGTCAGAGAATCGTCTTTGTCCACTCCCTGCAGCAACTGAAACTGAGATTCCTGTGTGCAAGACATCACAGTGGAATCATTTGAATTAATGATAACTTCAGCACCAGTTCCTTTGTCTGCACATTCATCACTCAAGCTAAAGCTACGAGGAACATCGTCAGAACGCATAGCATGAGTAACCATGTGATGTTCTATTATGCGGGTGTCTGCATCAGGCATCTCTTGCGATGAAATTTGTGGTTTGTTATCATCAACGACGACTCTGATCAAACTATCTGTGCCCTCATGATCATGGCTGCTTACCTGGTCTGGTAAAATAGAAGATTCCAGAGACCTAGTGTTAGAATTGATATCTGGATCTGGCACAGCAGTGTGAGATGAACCATATTCAGTTACGTTCATAGATTCATAAACAGTAGATTGAACCCCTTGTTCACTTCTATCATTAGATTCAGTGCCCAACAGTAGATCTCCTACGGTCACAGGAGCTCTACATTCTTCCTCAAGAGTATCCACGCACATTTGACTTGAACTTTCAAGGTTTTGGACTAAATGCACTTGAGACAAAGTGATCTCCTCAACCTGTGAAAACTTCCCTTCTACATTATTATCCAAAGCAGAAATATTGTTCAGCAGCTCATCCTGAGACCTACTAGCATCTGAAATTCCTGTATACCCACTATCTACGTTATCATGCTCAAATTTGGGTTCCATATTCTCTGTCAAATCACCAAATTCATTAAATGTATTGCTATTTTCACTAACAGTGTCTTTAGAAACTATCTGCTCTTGCCCAACAGACTTAAGTAACAGTTCAACAGATTCTAGTGATGTTGCCTCAGACCAAACATTATGTTGCCGAGTAATAGAGCAACATTCAGTAGCACTAGAACTAAACTCGATCGCACTACTTCCCCTGGAGAAATCTTCTATCCACTGGTTGTCTTCTTGACTTTGGATGTCAAGGAAAGCCTCACTTTCAACAAGACTATCAAATCTCAGATGCCCCTGGAGGTTATCTTCAAAATCAAATCTAGGAAAAGCATATGGCCTTGGCACTGAGGAAGACTTGGATTTGCCGTCACCAGTTAGCTGAAGATTATGACCTTGAGTATCACTGCCATCATAATCCATTGGTGTATCCCTACACAAGACATAGTTGCACTCGTAAAATAAATAGTGTATCAGCAACCAAGCAAAATACTAAGACTCTTGCAGTGAGAACTCATTATTTAAAAAAGTGAAGAAAATATATCTACTGAGAACTCATTACCAAAAGAAGCGAAGTATACAATTCATAGTATACGAAGAGGGTCCAAACTTCCCACTGATAACCCCAAGCAACTCTTTTTCATAATTAAAGAAGAATTTGATTAAAAAGGCACACTTGGCTAATGCATGTAAATACATTGCATTTCAGCAACTCTTCCTTCGGGTGACTTGTAAATTGTAATTTTATTTGCTGGATCACAAGGAATTAACTTCATCTCCTTCATATTTGAGGAACATAAGATTTTGACAAGAACAAGGCACTCTTATCATGTAATAACATGCAGCCACAATTACAAATCTTTGCATACACATAAGATATCAAAAACCACAAGATTTTAATTTTTTTTTTACAAAAACTCTGCATGGTTCCATTGGGTTTTGAATTTCTTTACTACTACTTGCTGGACAATACCAACCATATGGTTTAGTAAAAGTCTACAGTCCAATATTTTCCATGTTACATCAAACTTGAACGCGCACATGTATCTCATTTCACAATGATTATAAAGTCCCTAAGTTCAATTGGTTCAATCGAACACGCTTCTAAAATGTATTTTACGGAAAGATGAGTTACAGTACAGAGTCTGTACCGAGAATTTCTTAAAAAAGCTCGACATTACTGTATATATTTCATCTGTGAATGCTATAATACTTATGAAGTGAAACCGACCACTATTTTTCAATAGCTAATATCTACAGATTTTTAAATATCATTGTACATTACATAGAAACTTCTGAAAAGGTAATGGCCCCATGTACAAATTCTCAACCAATTAAAAAAGTTACTATCAAGGTGAGCCAACAACAACAGCAACAACAACAAAAGTAAATATCAAGTAATTACATAAAAAAAAATTTAGCTAGTGTATAAAAATCGGGCATATCATTTTCATTTTCCATAATACATCACCAGCCCCACAGACCTAAATAACTAGCAAGATCATCGCACTTACAGCTGAGAGAGCTGAAACTCCTAACAACAGATCACTTACAATATAAAAGATTCAGAATTTAAGAGAAAGCACGCAAATTATCAAACAGGTTAGCTAAACTAAACAATTTGCTACCCTCTGCAACGTTAGATTCTTGTATCCAGTAAAAAACTAGCACCCACCCCCCACCTTCCACTCCAGATATCAAATCAAAGCCTAGCGTCCACCATCTTAAAACAAATCCGCTTAATTTACTATCTAAAATCAAGAACAATGAACAAAAACAACGATTTGAGATCAAAATAGGACAAACGAAAAGTACCAGAGTAAGTAAGGCAGAAGAGACGCTACCTCCCTCCATCCGTCAAAGAAATCCAGCCAGTCGATTCAGCACTCCCCTAATTGAACAGTCATCGCTTAGCAACACCCCTGCGAATCACAAAGCGAAACCCTAGCTTCAGGCCTCGGTACTTCGACCACAATCACACAGCTTGCCCTCACTCCCTTTTACAAAATTAAAAAAAATCGAAACCCTAATTCACTCACCTGGAAGCTCCGCCAACCACCGCGATACACAAAGGCGGCGAATTCGAAGTACAACACCACCGTACAGGAGAGAGATGAAGAGAGAGAAAGAGAGAGGGAGATTGTATTGAGCAGCGCAGTACAGGTGTTTGGGAATGTGAACTTCGTGTGGCAAGAACGAAAATGGAAAGAATACTAATCGACTTCAAACAACTTTTGTGACAGAAAAAAATAAAAAAGGGAAATTAAAAAACAAGAGGGAAATCTCAAATTTTGGTTCTTTTGAATCATAATTTGAAAGATTTAAGTTTTTGAGTTCTCTTAAACTGGAAAAAAAAAATTAAGATTTAACTTTAGTTTTAAGTGAAAAGTTTTAAATTATGAATCATAGCACTATTTTTGAAGTAATACATTAAACTCGTATTTAAAAAGACTTTAAAACTCGTACAATTTTGTCGTTAAAAATTTACTTGTAAAAATATTAAAATTATTATCATCAATCCATTACATGGTTTGGATCATTTTTCATCATTTGTAATTATTCGTTTATTTAAACCTTGGAATTTTAATGTTATTTATGCAGTTTATCGATGTATATAAATGATATCTTGTCGGAAAAAATTGTAAGCTCGAGCAAATTAGTGAGACGGTGTAAAAAAATTCCGATCAAAAACAGTTTAAAAATTAACGGTCAAATAAGATTTTAAAATAATTTACAATTTTAATTTCTTTCAAATAATCACTTGATACTCACCAAACACACCTTTAATTTGACCTTTGTTTTAGGGATCTTGTAGTTCTGTTGTGCTTAAGCTTTAAGTGGGTTTTGGTCTTCTAACAAATATATCATGATTGTGGTTGGGCCTTCATGATATTAGGCCCATTAATGGTTCGGCCCAATAACGGTTCAGCCCAATATGAGGCTTTATTGGGCCATTGTTGACGACAAGAAGTAGGAGCACTATGAACAATGTGCCTACATAGTTAATAGCCTAATACACTTATTATAAATTTAAGAGAAAATTACCTAATCATCTTTTAACTGACTAAACTTTGGTACCATGTCGTTTAAACTGTCAGAACGGTACCTTACCAATTGAGCCCGATTAAAGATTAGTATCTAGATTATTGCTCACACATTAAGTTAATAGATCGGTGTTAAATATCAGGGGTAAAATTGTCCTCCTACCTTAGACATAAAGCTTACATTACTATTGATTTTCAACACCGATATGTTAACTTAACGTGTGAACGGTAATCTAGACATTAATCTTTAGTCGGGCTCAATAGGTGAGGTACCGTTCTGATATTTTAAACGACGGGGTACTAAAGTTTAGTCAGTCTAAAAAATATGGGTATTGTTTAGGCAATTTTCTCAAAATTTTATATTGATTTTTTTTATAAAAAAATATGACGGCAAAAAATCGACGTTCAAGAATTTACGAAAAGAAAACATAAAATAGTTTGATCGAGTGAAAATTGAATAAGCCTCGCGATAACACAACGTTAATGTTTTAAAATTATAGGTAGACTTGGGAAAATCCCAATCCGAAAACGGACTTTTCAGATTTTGCTCGTTTTCCGTATGGAACTTGGGCCGAGTACGGAGTTCGAGCCTATAGCCTTGCTTATATACGTCGAGTCGGGCTTTGAGTCCCTGACTAATAATTATAGAGACTTGTAGTCTTATTTAAATCTTGATTGTGCTCCTAAAATTTCTTTTAATGGGTAAAATGGCTTGTGGTTTGTTAGCGTAAAAATGAACACAATCAAGGCTAATATGTTTTTAAGGGATAAAAATAGGTCCTTATTATTTTTCACAAAATAATAAGGACCTATTTTTATAACTAATTTGACGTCATTTATCTATTACGTTTTCATAACTATTTTAACGTCATCAATAGCAACCGATCGGACATTTTACTCTTGGACGTTGAATCTGCAAATACACAAAGCACACAAGGCATATATTCGTTTAAAATCAATAGTAATTACACAAGTTATTTCGAAAATTTAGTTCCAAAAACAAAAGATACAATTTTAACGTCATCAATAGCAACCGATCGGACATTTTACTCTTCAACGTTGAATCTGCAAATACACATAGCATATATTCGTTTAAAATCAATAGTAATTACACAAGTTATTTCGAAAATTTAGTTACAAAAACAAAATATACACAAAGCAGTTTCAAAAGTTTATAAAGTGTAGTACTCTAGTAACATAAGCGGCAAATACACGAAACAATTACACAAAGCAAATATGCGAGCGTTGCGAGGAAAACCTTCGGCGAAACCTGTATTACACTCGTGTATAAACAACATATACACAAAACAATTTCGTTTAAAATCCAGAATAACTACACAAGTTATTTCAGTAGTTTAGTCACATAATCAATAGTTATACAAGACAACAATTACACAAAACAACATATACCTATTATGCACAACCCATTTTCGAAATTTTAGTTATAGAAGCAACATATACACACAAAAAAAATCGAAAATTTAGTTAAAGAATCAACATATACACAAATCAATTTCGGAAATTAAGTTACAAAAGCAACAGATACACAAAGCAATTTCAAAACTTTCGCCCAATACCCGTAACGAATTTTCTGATATCTGATGTTTCGATGTGTAAGAAGTACAAATTTCGATTCGAAGAAGATGAAGTTCCGATCTAGAGAATATGAACTACATATAAGGAGAGATGGAATAATATGATAAATGAAACCACATACTAGGATAGAGAGTAATACATTAAAGGAAAATGCAAATTAAGGGAGAGAGGGTAATATTCTAAGTAATTTGCTCATATTCGGTTACCAAAAATTTCAAAACCGTTTTTTTTTTAGGGTAATACCTTATTTTACGTTTTTACTCTTAAATAATTTTATATTTTACATTCAATAACCCACATATTTACCTTTAATTTTAATATTCTCATAATATGTTTTTTTATTAATTTTGTTTGTATTAAAAAATAACAATGACCTATTTTATTCCATTAAAAACATATGAGCCGTGATTGTGCTCATCTTTATAATATCAGCCCACAAACCCATTTTACCCTTAATATCAAGTTCAAATCCTATCATTTGCTTATGTATTTAACGTATCTTATAAATATTTACTTAAAACCCGTTATTTCATGTTGGTTTTCTCCGTCTAGATGAGGCTTAACCTTTGTCCATACTCATTTGAGTCGGACTTCATACTTTAGGTTTGAACAAACCTCAACTCCGTCTCATATATCCGCTCGACCCGACTTTCCCAAATCTAATTACAAGATATCACATCATTAGAATCAATTATCATTACTAAAATGATAAATTTTTGTCAAAGTTCGATATAGACGGACCGGTAGAGCGGGAGTCGTGTGCATACGAACGCACATCCGCATTATGCCAAAACCCAACACATAAACCCGGCGAGATTCCATCCTAAAGCCCAATCGACAATAAAATGAGTTCCTCACCGACCTTATATACTAGGCCCGAAACGTTCCCATCTTTCGAGGTGAGACCTTATTATCTCCGACGACTTTACATCTTAATTTGAAACATAATAAGAAATTCATTACCCCATAAAGTCCATAACAAATCTAGGCTGGCACATATGAATCCACACAAAACGTGCCTGGATAATCAACAAAATTAACGTTAATTAAACATGGCCCATGATACTGGTCGATCCAAATAAGCACCAACAATATTATCATCTTCACTTTTTAATCACCATTTTTAATTAATAATATTACAAATAATTAAAAATAATAAAGTAAGTAATGACAAACATAACCTTGGTTATTGAGGAAGTGGGCCCCATTACCTTTTGCCGTTCTCTGCTAATCCAATTCCAAACTCTCCTATTCTTTTGTCTCTAGGTAGAAACGGAATGATTCGTTTGGAAACGTAAATATTTTGCTAAATTACTACATATTGCCCTAAGAATTTTCAAATTTCAAAAGGTACCCATAATCTTACATTATTTGATATGATAACTCAAATGTATTCTCAATTTTTGTACGGTTGGTTTGATTTGTTTCCACATTCATGTCAAACTTTAAAGAACTCCCGTCCGTGAGGAGAGGCGGCCGCCGGATTTCTAAGGGGTGGGGGCAAAAATAAATTATCGATAAAATTATCTATGAAAATAAAATAACGATAAAAACAAAATCAATTTGTTATCTACTTGCGCAGTTTTGACTACAAGTTAACAAAAAATAAATAGTCAATATTACAAATAAACTTTCAATCATGACAAGGTGAAAGTTCCATTTATTGCTAAAATCCTAACATCATTATGTCATCATGTTTTTTTTTTAATATTTATTCATTTTTGTTTTTATTATTCCGTGCCAGAGGGTGGGGCAACTTGTAGTCAAAACGCAAGGTTCGAGATTCTAATGTTTCAAGCTATAAACCCGAAACTCCAACAATTGAAAACCGATGTTGTAACTTTCGAATTTTCCTTAGCAATGGTCCATCCCCTTGTGCCTTCGAACTCCGTCTCAGCTCAACTTCGAGCGTCAACGTACCGTGCATGCTTTGGGTAACCGTTGAGAATATTCAAAACAATAGAACCATAGGGCTATAATCTGCAAATTCTGGAAAACCGTGGATAACAAGTAAATATTGCAAAATATCATTGCTCAAGATTATTATGGGTTATTGCTATTCGTGTCAAAGTGAACATGATATTCATATCGCTTGTACGACTACGCGTCGCGTAGTCGTGGTTAGCGTTTTTTTTTTATTATTTAAAAAAAAAATCGAGCGCCGGCGCAAGACACTGGCGCTCGAACCCTTTTTTTTTTTCAATGCAAATTTCACACTTTACATCGAAAAACACCGAAATTTTAATCAAATTTAGGATTTGAGCGCGAGCGCAGGAGCCGGCGCTCAAATAAATAATTTTTTAAAGAAAAAAGCGCTTACGCCTACGCATGCTAGACGCGTATCTCATATTGGTCTTAACGCTATAAGTACGCGATGCGTATGCGTAAATGCGGTACGCGTATCATGGAAATGGTGGTACTACTAACAATTTGGTTATTATGCTAATTTTCATTTACTCTTTTCCTTGTTTAGACTTGAGATGAGAGACAGGAAGAGGGAGTCACGTGGAGACGCAATACTATTTACTAGCCTGCTAGCTACCCCACCATAACTACGGTGGGGGTACCACCATACTACAAGCCATGAAAAAAATGACCGTTGCTCTTCTTCCTCAACGTCATATCCTTTTCACGAAAGATGAAACGCATGCACCTTATAAATATTTACATCCATACCCTTCATCTCTCTGCTTCATCTCTCTCTGTCAATCAAGCGAAACGCCATTTTCGACCACCTTGAAGCTCACTGCCTTTTACATATTCAATTCTTTTAATTTTGTGGTTATTTTTTTAAAATGGGTTTGAGTAATTTAAGTGGTGGATTTATGCTTATAACTGTGATTAATTTGTTAGTGATAATCGGGTACTTATCGGGTGATACCAATGCAGGACGGGTGTGTTAGAGTATGGGCCTCCTTTATTGGACCATATGTTGGGCTTATCCTTTATTGAACCATATGTTGGGCTTATCCTTGTTTGTTAGTTTATTTTTGATCTTATCTTTTAGTATTAGTTTATTATTTTATCTCTTTATATTTTCCTATATAAACATTGGTTCATCAATGGAATAAGACAAGCCTTTCCGATTCACAAATCTCTTCATGGTATCAGAGCACTTTCCTTAACCTACGCTTCCGCACAAAACAAAACCTAGTTGCGCCGTCATCGCCGCCGGGCGGCGGCGATGGCGGCGGTATCACGGAAGACTTTGTCCGCGGTATCAGAGTACACTTTGTCCGCGGTATCAGAAAATACTTTGCCCTCTATTTTCATCCTAAACACAAAACCTATCTAAACACAAAACTTACCGTAGGGCGCTAATTTACCTGTGTCCTAGGACCTAGGACGCTAATCAACATGCGTCCTAGGATCCAAAACTTACCGTAGGGCGCTAACTTACCTGTGTCCTAGGACGTCAATACAAAGACCGATGATGAAGGAAGGGAGTTACATCAAGCTGCTCTTCTTCAAGTTTCTACTGTTCAAGCTTGGAGGTGTTGGATCACACTTCCAGCTTGAGGGGGAGTGTTAGAGTATGGGCCTCCTTTATTGGACCATATGTTGGGCTTATCCTTTATTGAACCATATGTTGGGCTTATCCTTGTTTGTTAGTTTATTTTTGATCTTATCTTTTAGTATTAGTTTATTATTTTATCTCTTTATATTTTCCTATATAAACATTGGTTCATCAATGGAATAAGACAAGCCTTTCCGATTCACAAATCTCTTCAGGGTGGGAAGGAAGATGAATCACAGGAGGTGGGTGGCGCCGACGAGCTACCGCCACCTGAGTGTCGATGTGGGCGGCGACGGAGACTTTGTGTCGGTGCAAGCTGCGGTGGATGCAGTGCCGGAGAATAATTCGGTGAATGTTATCATCCATATTGCCCCTGGTTATTACATGTACGTAAATGATTTTCACATTGCTTATATTTTTCATATTTCATCAGTTTCACGAATTTATGCACTAGCTTTATATTTTTTTCCTCCTAAATAACTAAAAAAAGGTTAAATTTATTGAATAAAAACAGTTCTAAAATTCAACTAACCCGTAATGAAACATGCATACATATATATATATATATATATATATATATATATATATATATATATATATTATATCATGACTAAAATTTGTATATGTCTTTTGATATTTGGTATTAGAGAAAAAAAAAACTTATATATTAAGTAAAACTAAAAATACAGTGTGAAATTTATTGATATTTAACGGTGGAGAGATATATGAGAATAAAAATATTGTAAAAATACAAATAATAAATAATAATGTATATATAATTATATTTATGAAAAATTTAAAATATTATTTCTTTTAGTTACATAATTTATTCAACATAGTTTTCAAGACTTTTTTTTAGCTATTATTGATTAATAACATTATATTTCTGACAAATTTATTTTTACAAGATTATATACTTCTGAAATGGGTCAAGTTTATTGTAGATTTTTTTAAAAAAAAACTTACATAAATTTGTCAAAAAAATATCAAACACTAAAGGGTAAATAACAAATATATCATCTCTTATTTTGAGATTAAATATTTATGCAAGCTAGGTTTTGTCAATTCTATGTAGAGTACATAAGACAAGAATTTCAAAATAATGCATCCTAAAAAGGAAAATTCCAAATGCCACAAATTTTTGACTAAATTGCCATAGCTAGCAAACATTTTGTAGCTCACACCGATAAGGTCTTTGTCGGGCATGAACAAGATGAATTTTTTTTTAAAAATATTTTTTAGTCAATTATGTGCATGTAAATAATATATATGTATATATATCGATGATTACAGTGAGAAGGTGGTGGTGCCGGCGTCGAAACCGTACATAACCTTCCAAGGCGCCGGCAGAGACGTGTCGGTGATCGAATGGCACGACCGTGCTTCTGACCGTGACCCTGACGGTCAGCAGCTCCGCACCTACAGGACTGCCTCCGTTACCGTCTATGCCAACTATTTCTCCGCTAGGAACATCAGCTTCAAGGTACTTTCTTGTATATTGATATGGACATCTTGGACTTGAGTATATGGCTTTTACTTTTTTTCCCCGGACCAAACCCGGATCTTAGGCCGTAGTTAGGACCAAGTCCGTTTTTATTGGGGTTTTGCAAACGGTCCGTGTCAAATCGGATCGAACCGTTAGTATATCTAAGACTAACGGTCCAGAGACCATACCATAACGGTTGGTCCGATCAAATACGGTCCAGTCCGTACATTTTTTAAAAAATAAAATAAAATCTCTAAAAAATTATATGTGGGTTCATCCAAACCAAATCCGGACCGAATCATATTAATTTTCTTTATAAAAAGCAAAACACGGTCCGAGACGGACCAAATCTGCCAATGAACGTCCAAGAACATATCATAATTTATGTTGGGAGAATTTGACATACTAGGCTTTTTTTAGTTTTTGTTTAAGAAAATGTACCCCAAATTTTTTACCACTTTCATTTAATAGTAGGTAAAAATTATTAACCCTTCTATTAGAAAGAAAGAATACATGATGTTTGTTATTTGTTATATAAGTATAATTTTTAATTTTTAATTACTGAATTTGTTTTCTTTTATTATTTTTCTTGCCTTTTTTATTTATTTTTTATTTTCTTTTTTATTTTCTGGACTGAATTTCTCATACCGGAAATTCTCATACCAGAATTTTCATACCAGAAATTTCATACCAAAAATTATCATACGAAAAGTTCATACCAGAAATTTCATACCAGAATTTTTTTCCTACCAGAATTTTTTTCATACTATAATTTTTTTCATACCAGAAATTTTCATACCAGAAATTTCATACGAAAAGTTCATACCCGAAATTTCATTCCAGAAATTTCTGAATTAAAACTAGCGGCACAATCAACACTTGATCCTTGTGCTTTCTTTCCGCTATTTATTTTTGTTTACATAATACTTTTATTTTGAGACAATTTTAACATATAATTCTCCACTCAAATAATGCTCAACTCCTCCACGTCTTGTCAATTTGTCATTGTCAACTGGGATAAAGAACAAGTTTTTTGGAAACCAAAAGAGACGGTGATGGACCCATTTTTGCAAACCGTCATCATATACGCAAATTACAATAAAAAAAAATTGCAAAACTACAACGAGCCCCCTAAAATTTGCAAAATTAAATATTAGACAATTAAAAATTCATTCCGGTATGTAAATTTCGGTATGTAAATGTCCGGTATGTGAAATTCTGGTATGTGAAATTCCGGTATGTGAAAATCCGGTATGTGATAATTCCGGTATGTGAAAATCCGGTATGTGAAAATCCGGTATGTGAAAATCCTGTATGTGAAAATTATGGTATGTGAAAATTCCGGTATGTGAAAATCCGGTATGTGATAATTCCGGTATGTGATAATTTCGGTATGTAAAATTCCGGTCCGGTATGTGAAAATGCCGGTATGTGAAATTCCGGTATGTGGAAATTCCGGTATGTGATAATTCCGGTGTGTGAAAAAATTCTTCATTCCAGAAAATAAATAAAAAATAAAGAAAATAAAAAAGACAAAAAAAATTAATAAAAGAAAATAAAAAAAGAAATTCAGTTTTTAAAAACTATTTGGAAGAAAGAAGAAAACAAGAGGATGAAGAAGGTTTGAAGGTAAAAAAAAATAACATGGGTATATTTACTTAATTGAAAAACAAAAAAGCCTACTTACTATCACTATTTCTCTAAATAGCCTACTAACCAAATTTGCCCATTTATGTTCCTGTCCGATATTGCACACTCCTAATTTTTATCCACACTCGAATACCGCTTTACTTTTTAAACACCAAAGCTTTTTGAGTATATAAAATAAGTAGTTGAATGAACAAACATATTTTTTTTTATAAACTTGATTGTGTTTTCGAAAAGTAAATTTATTGAAGGCCTTTAAAGTGCAAAATTACTAAAATAATTTACTTTTTATTTAAAGTTCATTTGTAGGCTTATAATTATAATATATTATTCAATAAAATGATATAAACTCTCCTAATATTGAACTCTCAAACTTGTGTTTTTTCATAGACTTGATAAATCGGACTTCTAATAAATAAAATAAATTTTAACGGGCATGGGTCCGCTCGAGCCTTGTACCCGATCAATCCGGGCTTGGGCCGGGCACGGAGTTGTCCATATCTAATAGTTAATTAACTATATACATTATGGATGGACATATGTACACAGAATACAGCACCTGCGCCGATGCCGGGAATGGAAGGGTGGCAAGCTGCGGCGTTTAGGATATCGGGGGACAAAGCTTACTTCTCCGGTTGCGGATTCTATGGGGCGCAGGACACTCTATGCGACGACGCCGGGCGGCATTATTTCAAGGAATGTTACATTGAGGGCTCTATTGACTTCATTTTCGGCAATGGACGTTCCATGTACAAAGTAAGTATTCTCAATCTTAAGTGTGTGTTGGTATGGACTTTTTTAAAGGGTTTACTTCAATTACTCATAGAAGAAGATTTTAAGGGTAATTTGGTAAAATCACATAGAGATAATAGTTCATTCATAGGGGAATATTTTTGTACTATTTCCACTTGACTAGGGAGAGGTTATTTGGTAATATGCTTTACTAAAACAGATGATATTAATATTGGACGTGGTGTTACACGTTTTTTCTTGGATTAAATATTTTTAATAAATTATAAATTAAATCAATAAATCTTTTTTACTAATGCTAAATAAAATTTTTTAAAACTAACTAGATCACGATCTCTATAAATCAGAACAAAATAGTTGGAACTAACATATCTAATTACAAATATTATTCGTCGTATTTTCCATATTTCGTCGTATTTTTCATGCTTTGTCGTATTTTTTAAAAAATTTTTGATCAGATTTTGATAGACCTAAACACCCTCTCATAAGCAATAGACTGTTTTTTAAAATTTTGATTGGATTCATTTTTTTAAATGCTGATTTTTTAAAAAATTTTATGAGATTTCGACCGACCGAAACACCATCTAATAAGCAACAAACAATTTTAAATTTTTTTATCAAATTCATTATATATATATATATATATATATATATATATATATATATATATATATATATATATATATATATATTTACAAACATTTTCACAATGCCCAGAAAATCTAAAAAACTATTTAGTTTTATTTTTTTAATAAATGTATTATTAGTTCTCACATACGTAATTTGATGTCATTTTATTCAAAAAACATCAAATATATAAATATACCCGCACAAGGTGCGGGATATGAACTAGTTGGTACATAATGGTAGTAATAATTTGGAAAAAGAGTTAAAAATATAGGTAAAATTTTAAGTTTATGAAGTACCTTAACAATGGGTCTTGTTTCAAAACTATCACTTTAAAAAAAAAAATTCAAATCAAAGTCACAAATCATTCTTAGTCTTTTAAGATTAATACAAAAATGTTTACTTATGGGCAAAAATAAACCAAAACTTATCTATTATAAAAGTAATAAAATTTAAAAATTTATAACTTAAAATTGTTTAAATGTTATTACTAGATAAAAGTGTTACTTTCACAAAGCATTTGTTCTCTTTAAATGATAGAAAATCACCCCAAACTTGACAAATTTTACACACAAACGCCCTTTATTTGAAAATATATAAAAAGATATTAGAAAATAACTCGATATGAAACACTAACATAAATCTAAGGACCAATTAAATGATCCTACTTTTGTTTATTAGGAGTGCCATCTACATTCAATAGCAACAAGATTCGGATCCATTGCAGCTCAAAGCAAAAAGTCTAAAGATGAAAAAACGGGCTTCGCGTTCTTCAAGTGTAAGGTGACAGGAACCGGGCCAGTGTACGTGGGTCGGGCCTTGGGTCCTTACGCCACCATCGTCTACTCCTACACCTACTTTGATGACCTCGTTGCTCACGGCGTTTGGGACGATATTGACTTGGACTCTCACCACTCCACTAAAAAAAACGAGTAAGCTATCTATCATCACAAATCTCTTTACCTTAGCTATGCAAAGCCTTACAAATTTGAATTCTAAGTTCGTGTGATGTGATGTTAGTACAAAAATGGATTCATGTGCTTCCAAACTATGTTTTTGTGTAACAAAATAGCTTCCAAAAATAAGTCTTTGTTGTCATCTAACTAACGGGCCTAATGAGGTATCGCGATGAGTGGACATGTATCATGTCATAAGTTTTGACCTGCTATATATCGTCACATATGAAATATGACGAGTCCGGTTCAAGTAGGGTTGTTCACCGGTCCAACCCGGTAAGTTTCTTATACTTTTTGGATTTTTTTGGGGACCGGGTCTAAACTTGAACCTTATATCCGGTTAGGTCCGATCTAACCCAAATTATCATCCGGACCGGAAAATGAGTGTCACTTAGGTTTAGGCAAGTGGGGGCAGGGTAGACCATCAACTCATCCGACCCATCAACCGATCAATCATATAAGTTGTGTCATTGTGTGATTGCTAAAAAATATTCACGTTGGCTTTGGTTTTTGTGTAGGACTATGTTTTTCGGAACGTACAAGTGTTGGGGTCCGGGTGCAGAGACGATGATAAGGGCGTCAAGGGCGAAGGAGCTGGACTATGACACTGCACATCGGTTCTTAGCTAAGAGTTTTGTCAATGGAAGGCACTGGATCTCTCCTTCTGATGCTTAAGCTTCAATGTACATAACGAACAGCCTCAACGACTTGTCTATGAAAGATTTGCAACCAAATGTACACTACCTGTCATTTATTATTATTTTGTGTAAAAAAGAGCATTAAATTGTATAAAGAACTTTACATTTCACAGCATTATTTGGGTTCAAAATGTTGATTGTGCCATATGCAAATGGTATACCTGTGTACTCTCAACCCTGAAGCTTTTAGGCTAAATGACAGCTAAAATGATGCATTTAAAAAATTTATAGTACTTGAATGTTCATTGGCTTTAACTAGTTCATGGCTGTACTCGGCCGTCACTCTTCACATCTGTCTAATCCGTTTCACGACATTTATGTGAACCGGTTTACTAGTAAAAAAGTGGAGAAGAAGCCAGTACATAGTAGATTCAGTATAATAAGAGACAGTCGGACACTTCACCTGAAGAACTTCTCAGCTAGCTCCTCTTCGGCACATTTCTGGACTCGATTATTCAAACTTTTACACCTGGAAAGTCCTTATTTGGTCATTTTATTGAGTTCTCACAATTATATTGTCCTTGTACATATTTGAACTTGGCTCTTACATAATTACACATCCCAAAAACTTGCCGGCTCGACGACTACACTGTATATTACCAGCAAACTAGGATCATCATGATTCCTCAAAATGATGGTCTGTTTCATCATATATCTCCTCCTATATTAAACCAGAGAATAATAAGCAAATTGGTGAATAATTTTTCTTTCAATGCTGTGTATTCGAACAGACGTATATTTAGGTAACAAACCTGTAAGAGCTCTTCAATGACATCCTCCAATGTTATTATTCCAACAGCTTCCTCCTCCTCAGGTAGCTTGGGTAAAGGTTGGCCATCTATCTCCAAGATGTCAGAGTAGATATCTCTGTTCCATTTTTTAGTTCGGTTATTCCTATACGACTTATTGCTATTGGGAAAGCTCTTCCACTTGTGTAAGGACCTCTTGCGCTGCAAACTCTTTGCCTGGTCAGTTTCTTCGCCGTCGATATTTAGCTTCACCTCTGGATCTGTCAAAACAAAATTTTGATTTTCTTTAAAATTGCAGAATCAAGATTTAGAAAACAGGCAAACAAGTTTCCAGTGGTACATACTCTTATCGGCTGATTCCTGGACTGCTGGTTCTCCATTTGGCTTTTGACAATGTCTTATTACGATAGCCATGTGACTGTGACCCTTTTGGAACTCATTCAATATGTCATACAATGGTAGAGTTTCTGGAACCCTGAAGTAAATTGTATACGAATTAGTATGAAGGGTTTTTGCATATGGATACATGAAATCAGGGATGTTAAAAAGAACAAATAAATTATGTACTGCATGGTTCAGTGAGTAACTGGCTCCTGATAAATTTAATCAAGAGTTCAATATATTTTTCTTTCTAGAGTAGCTTCAAGTTATGTTCACAAGACGAATCAGCCAACATCAGGATAAATCATGTTTCATTCTTACAGCCACATGATGATAAGCGACAATCTTTTTGGAAAAAGAATAATATGACTAAGAAATGCTCCTGAATCAACGGGGAACACAAACAACAGATGAGTGATAACTCATTGTTCCTGAGTCGCATGTTAAATAAGTAGAAGTAACTTTCTTGGAGAATTCCAGGGATTCAAGATTAAAATAAGAGTTCTACCAACAAATAGGAAAGGATACTGCAGAAAACAGCCATAACCTACAGTAAAAAGCTATTGCTGTGGTTTTATGTATAAATAACAGAAGGGTCATGTGTCATTAGCATTGAGAACATCGTACTGTGGTGAGTTTATCCCATTCAGCTTTTTTTGGGGCAAAGGGTGCCCACTCCTGTATGGAGAAATTTTGCTCTATAAAGCAGAGTAGCAGACCACTATCAAGAAAAGTCAGCATTCCTTTCATTTGCTTCTCCTGTTTTTCGGTTTTCACTGTTCCATGGACGGGTTTTGAACCTTTTGGATTGTGCTGTTATCTTATCATAAGAGCACGCTTGACGAACACATTCATGAGATTGAAAACTATATGTCTAGATATTCAGATAACTCATTATGGAACAGCAATCCATTGCATACGGTACTTTATCAGGAAATTGGCTACAACTACTCAACTAGGGCATACCTTGGGATTCTGCGAATTGTGACACTCTTTACAGGCACTTCATCGTCCGGGTGAATGGTCAGCAAATTCTTTACCTAGAAGATACAAAAGCAAGTATATTTAATAGAATCCAAAGCATGGATATGCAATTGAAGCACAAAACTAACGAGGGTTTGACCTAGGTTCACATAAATTGACAGCGGGTAATTATAACAATGGTTCACATAAATTGACAGCTGGTAATTATAACAATTGGTTCACATAAATTGACAGCTAATGATTATAACAATGACATTGGGTGCCATTACATCATCAAGAATCATAAAACACAACTGAGGAAGCTGATATGAATGCTACGAGTGGTCAGAAAGGTAATGAAGGAAAAACAACTAACACACCTAAACTCCCTGTTTGCAGAACAACAGTTATGGTTTTCAATTATCTTCATAAGTCATTTGTTGCACAAAAATTATGATTTTACCACCACATAGTCCAAGAAAAAGGCAATAATACTCAATGCTTCATGCAAGCATAATAGAATATCTTATCAATTTGAGTGTTCCACGAGATGGGAAAACTGGAAATTAACTAACACTGCTTCCAAAAATCGCACACCTATCAGACGCTACTTCTACGAAATCACGGTATCTCATTTGTCTGAAACTGTGTAAATCATGGTGCCTCATCTTTCTAAAACTGTGTGCATACAGATGGGAGAGGGGAAATCAGCTTCAAACCAATTTCAGTAATTTTTGGTACTTGGTGAACTAGTACAAACCAAAGCCAAGCAAATAAGCTCAACTACCAAACCAAAAAGTGCATAAGCAAGTAAATCAAAGAAGTTGAAATAGTCAAATCAAGTAGGAACAGTTACCAGAATTAACCCAATGATGTTTGTACGGTGCTCATAGTAGACTGGTACTCTGCTGTGCCCTTTTTCCAAAATCAAGTTCATGACCTCTCTGTGACAAAAAAAAAAAAAGCATTAGAGTTTCCAATAAAAAAGAAACCGCAAAACGTATGCTTCAACTGTGAAAGTTTCAGATATAAAAAGAAGACGCAAAAGGGGCCTTCCAAGTTCATATATGATAGTTCTAAGTCATTTTGACCTGTCAAGCTTTGCATTGATATCAACTGCGAAAGTTTCAGATATAGGAGTCATTGCATCACCAGCTGTTTTCTCAGTCAATTCCAAAGCACCAGCAATGATCGTTGTCTCGTCATGTGTTAATTCTCCACCTTTTCCAGCCTGGTCCCAATATGATAAAAAACAAAATTATTTACTTTAAAATAAAATACAATATAGAAGAGCAAAAATGCAAATACAACACCGTTTAATGCCAGAACCAGAATGGACTCAACTAATTACCCAAATTAGAAGTTACCAGAAACATGGCTGAAAATTAAGAAAATTATGGTAGAAGAAGAACTATGTTCTATTTAGCAACAATACTTTTCTGACCAAAAGTATCTTTTTTCAGACATATATGCGGCAGAAAGTAAGAACAGACAGAAAGAGAGGGGGGTGGTCAGCAACTTTGGAAAGATGAGATGGATATGGAAATGCATACCTCATTTCCATGCAAATTGACGAGAGTCTTCAACTCAGCTCTGCGGAAAAGGGCCACGTGTCCTTCCCCTAGTAAGTAATCTAACAGCTGGATGATTATAGACACATAGTCAAGAAGGTACTTAAGAGGTTTAAACAAGCAGAAGGCAGAAAGTAAAGAGGAGAAGGAGACAAAAAGGGGAAATACAAAGTCATCTATGGACAAATGTAGTAGTCATTGATGCAGAATATATGAAGGAAGCAAAATATCACCTTACTTATAGGATAAGCTACGGGAAAGCAAATCCAAACAAGTACGCGAACAACTGGAGCAACAGTTGCTCCAATCGCCAGCCCATATCGAGAACAAACTGACTGAGGTATGATCTGTAAGGCAAAGTTGTAACGATTATCAGTCTTAAGATTTTCCAAGTAGTAAGGATTACCAACAGTAGTAGAGTTATGCCACTTATTCAAGGGATGTTTGAATATACATCTCAGCTCACATCTACAGATATTGCATCTCAGTTTTAAGGGTCTGGGATGACAAAACATATTATTCATGAATTGGTATGCCGTATCAAATGTGAATCATATAGCAGATATACACAGGCATTGATTAGACTGAACTGATAAGTCCAGAGTGATGCAAAAACTAGGTCATTGAATAGGGTAGATTGATCAGATATTCGCAGTTAAAAGCAAAACGAGTATGCAACAGAATGTTTTTATATATTATTCACTACGGCCCTTTATTGCCATCAGCTTTTACTCTTCCAGAAAACAAATTGTTCCCCCTCATTAATATCCAAGCCTTTCTTGTTGAGTTTTCTCTTAAGGTTTATAAATATACAGAATAGTTTGTACCGACTCCAAATATATAGATAGATAGTTTTAGAACACAAGTATGGAATGATACATAGATTTACGTCAACGTTATAATTATGTAACTCCTTACTTTGTAGCTAAAGTTGTTTGAGAAATTTGTATAAAAACACATTTTATTGTGTATCTTTATGATACTATAGCATATCCTTTTCATCTCAAACAACCAGTAGGGCCACAACTCAACTGCCACTTCACCCATTCCCACAACCCATCCCCTCAAACAGGTTGATTGTCAGTTTTGTTTTGATGATTGTAAAGCGGGTTAAAAATTGAATGCTTCCAAACTCATGATAACACAGCAGAATCCAAGATGTCACTTACGAACTTTGACCAAAGCTGATTAAATCAGCTTCAGCTTCTTGACTAACAAACCTTTCAAAAAAAAAAAACAGATGATGTAGGATATATATAAAACAACTTGCCTCGCCAAACAGAAGTATCAGAGTTACTGAAATCAAAATCGCACCCCAAGCTGTAACCAGGCTATCAAGGAAAATAGGAAGTGCCTGTCATTTAGCAAGAGAAAATGAATGATTATAAAGATACAAGGACTAAGCAAAATTTTGACCTTTACAATAGCAAATACCTCCATAGCAGCTGCATTGCATATAAGAAGGGTGCAAAGTAATAAATGTTGATTCCTGACAACTGGCAGTATTTTATCTGTTGAGGGGAAAAGGTAAACATCAGCAGGTGCACCGTCAGCTAATTGCACTAAATGACCAAGACTAAAACAATAACTCAAAAGAGGAAAAAATCTCAAGAACATTTTTGGAATAAAAGAGGTTGTCAACGGATGTCCATAACCGCTTGTTAACAAGCATTACATAAGACAATTATACAAGCTGTGCTATTGACCAAACTACAAAAGTGAACAGCCCATTTCATCCTCAATAAATTTTCTAGAGACTTACAAGCCGTGCTACTAACCGAACTACAGAAGTGGACAGCCCATTCGATTCTCAATAAACTTTCTAGAGACTTGAAGACGGCCTATGTCCCCTTTACCCAAAATTCAAACTAAGGCAGATTCTTCTATACATATAGCACTTAGCATTTATTAGAGGGGCCTAGGTTGAATTTAAAAATAAAAATAATTTCCTATTCTTCAATTCAGGTTCCCTCTTTCTTCACTGAACCGAGGGGAGATTTTGCATTGCAAAATATAACTTTTGTATCCGTCCCCATCCAATATGATATGAAGTAATGAAACCATCCTTTGTTTACATCCACAAGAAGGATATTTGAGGAAAACCAGAAAACGTGGTCTAGTGAAGCACTTATTGCCTCATTCTAAGTCAAAATGTTAGTATACTACCCCCTCATAGTGATTTAGGGTGGTCATGGTTGATTAAATTACAAGGGAAACTCCAATTAATTTTGAGTAACAGCCATATGACGATGAGAGCATCAAGTTCAACGATAAATAACTACGGAATCGGTGGTTTTGAGTAGCGAAACCGTTCTTCCAATAATTGCTACACTTTGCAACAACATAAATGTCAGAATTCATAAACCTTCAGGATTCAAATCGAAATATTTCACCAAGCCAAGTTGAACAGAAGACTTGCAAATTCTAAAGTATCGTTGAACAGAAGACTTGCAAATTCTAAAGTATCGTTGAACAGAAGACTTGCAAATTCTAAAGTATCGTTCCTAGAGTTGCCTACCAAAGTTAAAATGTCTCTACCCTAGAGTGATTCACCTTCATTCTCAATTCAGAAACTCAACTTGCGCAGGAAGGTAGCTCAACACATATTGTTTCATCGTTTGCATATCAATTACCATCCTCTTTCGTAATACAAATATCATCCAAAAAAAGCCACCACTATACAATCTAATCAAAACAAAACGCACACAGAGATAGCGATAGCACGTGTCATCAATCAACAAATCAATACAAAAATCCAAATTCGGAAACAAATTGAAAATAACCACAAGGATTAAAAAAAAAAAAAAGTTAAGTACCAGCATGTTTACGATCGCTAGGGGTTCCAGACTTCGCGAGAACCTCAAGGTCGACAAGACTCATCGACATAAGACCAAGCGTAAGTCCCGACATCATACCAGCAAACACCACCAGAAACACTATAATCGCTATGTTAATGAAAAAATGCGTTTCGCAACATGAGTACTCCACCGCCATTAATAAACAACTCCCTTCTCCTCCTTCTCCCTCTCTCCACAACCAAAAGCTTAATTGAAATGCCGACGACGGAGCTCTCGTTTTCAGGAACCCTAATTTTATAGTCTGCCTAAAAAGCGCAAGTTTTGTAGGCTCAAACTCTGGAAAACTGAAAACATCAGTGTGACAGCGCGTTGGGGCGGTGGTGGAAGACGCTAGCAGATCACGACTAGGACACGTGGCAGGCAAAAGAGGATAGATTTGTTTTGGTTTCTATTTTTTCCTTTTTTTAAAATTGATTTTCTGTTTTTTGTTCACAGTTGCAAGTTTTATCTTTACTTTTGACAAATCATCCTTTGATTTTCTTAAATAGGGTAGAAACTTGTACGACTAAAAAGGAAATTGGTTATTTTCAAAGATTTGACACAGAAAGCTTTTATCCAAAATCTCAAATTTTATTCACGGCACATAGAATTATTATGAATCGAAAATCCATACAAATCATTAAAAAAAGGAAAAAAAATACGAAAAAGCTAAATGCACCAGGTTTGTTTTACTAGCGTAAAAAACAAACACATTCCGATGGCGCTCAACAAGTAAAAAAAAAACAAAGAATTTGAGCGCCAGCGCCTTCCAAAAACGCTCAAATCTTTAATAAAAAAAGGGCAAAATATATATAAAAAAAAACAGGGTTTTGGGCGCCAGCGCCATGCGTCGGCGCTCAAAACCTGTTTTTTTTCTTATTTTTGCCTTTTTTAATTATTTTAAGATCTGAGAGCCGTCGCAAAGCGCTCAGATCTATTTGGGCGCCACCGCAAAGCGTTCATATTCGGTACCAAGTGAATTTAAAATTGTGTATATAACACGCCCCAAAAAAATAACATAGAATATTAGAAAAACCACGAGATCATGGAAAGAGTGGAATATGAGAATGATATTTATGTTAGGCAACAGACCCTTAATTTTCGGTAAGGCTGTGCGACTGACACGTGTCCCAAAAAAATTATATATTTTTAACGAATGAAAACAATGGTGCAAAACTTATAAAGGGATAGTGCATAACTTATAAAAGTATACTTCATGAATTATAATAGAATAGTGCATAACTTATAAAAGGATAGTTCATGAATTATAATAGAATTGTTCATAACATATAAACGATTAATTTATAAATAATTTAATATAATATATTAAAAAGTAATAGTTGCATTATAATAGAATAGTTCATAACATATAAATGATTAATTAATAAATAATTTGATATAATATATTAAAAAATAATAGTTCATGAATTATATGAGAATAGTTTAAAATTTATAAGAAAATAGTGCAAAACTTATAAGGTAGTTCATTATAGTTAAAAGTATCCTGAACATAGGACATATGGCAAGCGTACAACCTTACCACAATAATGGGTCTTACCTGAACAACCTCCCAATATTATATATTTTATAGATAAATATGGATATCTCTACTTTTTAAGATTAACATCGTGAGTGACAAGTTTAAAAAAAATGTGTATTTGAAGTTTTTTGCATTGTTTTTTTAAGTTGTTGATTTAATTCATAATTATTTTTATTTTCGTTGAATAAATTAGACATAAATAAAAGTCTAAGTTGCAACTCTTATATACAAATTGAAATTAATAAATATTCATATGATATGTGACAATAATTCGTTTGACATTACTTCAATAATGGCACAATACGACACATAAATGGACACAACGTGTTTTTATTGGTTAATTTTACATAATAATGTGGTTCATTAAAATATGAAAAAGCTTGGCTATTTGTTATAAAAAATCAGAATAAATATTACTTTAGGATGAAGTTTGATATTCGTGTCGTATGAGTAATGACTCATGACATCACTAAGTTGAACGTACAATAAAAGAGAGTAATTAATCCGATATAAATTAGTTAAACTTGGAGACGTGTGTTTAATGACATTTGAAAATCATAAAAATAAAACGTATTTATTTTATGATTGGTTATATACACTTTATTTAGAGAAAAATAGCAGTACCTCATATTTTAGATTGACTAAATTTTAGTGCTCCGTTAGTTTAAATTATCAGAACGATACTTTATCTATTGAGTCCGACCAAAGATTAGTATTTGATTACTATTTACACGTTAAGTTAACGTATCGGTGTGAAATATCTAAGGCATGTGAACAATTTTGCCTAAGGTAGATGAACAATGTTACCCTCGTAAGAAGTGAGGTATGATATTCAAATAAGTAACAAAGAAAAAATAAAAATATATTTATATTTCGGTTTGAAAATCTGATATAAACTAGTTAAACTTTAATTCTTATGATTTAGGACATTTAAAATTATAAAAATAAAACATATTTTTATTTTGGTTTCAATATGCAGGAATTTCTAAGTTTGTACACGAAAAAAACTGAATATGCGGATATTGATATACTAACGTAAAAATGAATCGCAAACTGTTAGCGTCTAGGCGTCTAAATTGAGATACGTGTATAGACGGAGTTTATACGCAAATACGTATAGAAATACTGTCCATAAATAGCATTATAGACGGAGTGGATGCGGTTAGTCTTACGGGTAATAAACCATTACATTTTCGTTTTCTTCTCCATATCATCAACTACTCCATGATTTATTTTCCTGGGGCATTTTTGGAGAGAATGTATGGGGTTTTTTTTTTGGGAAAGCAGAAATTTTCATGTGATACAAGAGCGTATTGTACTTGCTACTTATTACTTATTACACCATGATCAAATATATTATATACTACCTTATTTTGACCAAATTACATATCATCATACAAGCTTGGGCAAACAACAGAGAAGCCGAGGCGAAATAGGATTACATGAACATAAAAAAACAAATGTCAGTTCATAATCATAGAGTTCAATTGAAGCAAATGGATGATACATATAAAGTTTTAAGATGCAATTGTCCTACAAAGATTACTTGTATTGAATGCCACTAGGCCATGTTTGGTTCTTTACAGGTTTCAGGATAGCTTCGATCTCGGTCAGTGCCCTTTTATCAATCCCTTCTGATTCAAGATCCGAAGCAGCTTTTACATTTTCATCCACCTTATGAAATCAACACAGGATTGTTATGAATATGCTACTAGGCATGACAATATCAGCAGCATCAATTATGTGTATTAGAAGATTTTCAGTAATAAAATATATGGATTTGAGTTCAGTACTGTCCTATTTTGAATATATTTATATGATTAAAGTAGGGAAGAACAATATAAAGGAAACAAAAAGAAAAAGAAAAAAAAGATTGTTATGTTCAAGATATGGCATTCAGATCTCCAGCTCATGCTCACAAGCTAGAGAGGTACAAATAAACATTAAACTTAAAAGCACTAAACTGTCATAAGTAGAGATCATTAGTATGGTGATTATATGCATAACAAAAGAAGACAGCAAATCTGCAAGCTGTGATATTTGCCTTTAAGATACTTGTAACTGACAAGATTCTGTTATGATCTTTCCGTATCAAATGGTTAGAATACATGTTTGAAAAAGTTAATTCAATTCTTTCCTTGTCATTCAGGTAAGGTAAGTTGAAATTCATGTATTGTGTTTAGGTTTGGTAATATCTAGTTACATGTTTGGAATTAGACTTGTCATTCAAGTCAAGTAAGTTGAGTTCAAAGGTGCTTAGGGGGTCCAGTAAATAAGGTCATTTAACACCATGTCAACTTAAAAAAACTAGATGGGTAACTGAAAGGAAATAAAGTTGGATGGATGTAAGCAACTTTGAACTTCAAATCATGAAACATTAATTAGATCATAGAACTGACCTGTCTAACAGAGTTCATACCAACAAGCACAGTCGAGATGTCTTTGTTTGTCAAGCTGTATTGCATAGCTAGCTTTGATATGTTTTTCCCATTTTCTCTACAGTAAATGGCAGCAGCTTTGCAGGCATCCTGCAATTAAAACTAAGATTGAATATGCCTCCTTCACAAGAGAAGTTTACATGAAACTGAGTATAAACTAAAACCTCTAACTTGCCAAAGCTTGCTTACTTCAAACAGAAAAAAAATCATGATTAAGACCATTTTATCCAGAAAAAATTTAATTTCCTCTTACTTCCGGTAATCATTACATGAATTAGATATTGGCATTTCGTTGATGTGGGAAAGAGCATAGCACCTTCATTTGGACAAAGGCTAAATGTCACATATGTTCCATTAAACAAAATGGGAAATTAGTTGCTGGTAAACAGGCAATTAACAGGTCACCTGGAGTTCTGGTGAAGCTGGATGCCATTCTGGAGGACCACTCTCTGTGAGAAGTCCCATTGCAAGGGGTGAAGCACTGATCACGCCGACGCCCTTGCTTTTCAGGTAAGGAAGCAAATCTTCTAGTGTCGAATCATTTACAGAATAGTGGCAATATGACAAAATTACATCGACTGACCCTGGTGGTACTCGATCAAGAACATAGGTAAATACTTCCAATGGAAGTCCTGTTATACCAATAAACCTAGCCTTCCCAGATTCTTTTATTTTCTGAAGGGCAGGAATTGTCTCATTCACAATCTATTATAAAAAAAAGTACAAAAGAAAGAGTTCAGTCGTTACTCTGCAAACAAATTTCTCAATAAATCAAGGAAGAACAGAACATAAGTGAAACCAGGAATAAAAATAGCATGTGTGCACAAATGGGGAATTAGACTGGGTTAAGCACCTGATCAAGCTTAGTAAACTCAATATCATGACACTGTAATATATCGACATAATCAAGTTGCAGCCTAGCTAAGCTTTCATCGATACTTCTTGTAACCCTCTCAGCACCAAAATCAAAGCCATCAACATAGCGGCCACATTTTGTCGCCACAATATACTCATTTCTTGGAACTCCAAGTGCTTTTAGACACTTCCCAAGAACCTTCTCGGACAATGTACCTCCATAGTACCTAGAATCAGAAGACATCAAAAGATTAACACAAAAGCACAATAGTCACTGTATACAGTTCTTTCAGTTTTCCAATTTTTTAAAAATAACATAACAAAAGAGCTACAGACGTAAACTACAAACAACCATCAAACCTTGTGAAGAGCTTGGGATTGCTTGATCAAGCACTAACACAAACAATACACAACTCTTTTCATCAGTAGAACTACATGAATCAGCTATGAGGCCATGAACAGCCAAATAACCTGAACACTTGATACAACTCCTTCTGTAATTAGGAGAGCAACTTTGTAAGGAGTGAAATAATAATGTAATTACTAAAGAGGGGAATTCTACATGGTGAAGTTATACACGACAGATGAAACTCATGAAATCCATAAGGGAGTAAGGTATATGTAAACTGACCATCCTACCCAGCTCTCTGTAATTCTTTTCGTTTCTCTATGCCTCTTTCAGTAAAGTTTGTTACCTGCCATTTTTTTCTTCTGTTTGTTCCCTAGCAGCTTTAAATGAGTGGAGAAAAAATGATCATCGTCCAACTTTCTTTGCAAACAAACAGTCATGAATAACTTTCGGACCACTATAGCACGGAGCTTTCAGCTGGGTGATCCCACTGTAATCCCTACCAGTAACACCTGTCACCCTACCCAGCCACAGCTTGTGGCATCCACATATGCAAAATGCCATTCCTTGATTAAACCAAACAAATATAGAATATTACTGTATTGCCTGTTTCACGTGATATACTGCAATGACCTTAATGGGCTTAAAAAATGAAAATCAAGTGTTGGTTTTAGTTCACTAATTTCTTATAACCACCTTTGCATGTCCTGACTTCAATATTATCTAGTTTATCTGCCAATAAGTTGTGAGTCCCAATGATGGTCATATATCTGCTAGTGGTTTCCATGACTGCAACTTGCAGTGATGCTGGGTGCCACAGGTGGTGGTAACTGGCGAAGGCTGCCAGTTGTCGTGTCAAATTTGTAGGTGATGGTTTAACAAACTGGTGAACAGAATGGGTTATATCATGCCTACTTGCCTAGCTCCAATGAAGGAGGTGGTGAGTATGGCTTTATAATGAGAATATGAGATGTGGAAAGGTGCACATAAAGAGTCGGTATCTTCGGAACTGCTAGGTATAGGTTCTATAGCACTTCCACGAAATTAAGCACCCTATGCTGCATAAGATTTGGTATAGGTACTATGGATCAGATCTTAGAAAGAAAATAAGAAAAGAAAAGGAAGGTGCAGCAAAATCGACAAGAAAAAAATTGGGAGCGAACAGTAAGGAGATGGACATTCCAATTTCCAAGCTAAACATGCAAGCTACGGCAATTTTTGTTTGCGCATTGGATAATGGAGACACCCCTCCTCAATTCACGTCCTTTGTGTTGTTTAGATGACCCAGTGATAATACAAATCGAAAATCAAAGCCTACCGAGGTTCCACCATGATAATTACATAGCCTCACTCGAACAATTGAAAGAAACGAAACAATTTCTCCACGCTAACTAACTAGAACATACCAAAGAAAAAGCATTGATTCATCCATCAATTCAATCTAAATCACGAAAGAAATTCAGCGCAACACATAAAATAAGCATTCGAAAATTTCCAGAAGCTTAATCCACAAATTAAAGAGAAACGCAGAATTGTCTGTTCATGAATAAGCAGAAAAATGAATTAGAAAGCTAAAAAAACTCACGGAGAAGTGTCGAAGAAGTTAATGCCAAGTTCAAAGGCACGGCGGACGGTGGAGACAGCGACCTCATCGGAGACAGGGCCGAAGACGTTGCCGAGAGGTGAGGCGCCGAATCCGACGCTACTAAGCTTGAGACCGGTTTTCCCGAGCTCTCTTCGCTCCAAATTCGGCAGGGAATTGGGATGGGGTTGTGCCGCCATTGGAATCGCAGGCAGAGTTAAGAGGAGTAGATAGAAATGGATCAAAGTGTAGGGGAAAGGAAGATTTGAATCTGACGGCTGATAATTTATAAGAGAGAATTGGAAAATGCTTCTATATATAAAAAATTTCTAATAGAGATGTGTAACTGAAGATGCTTCTTATTTGTCCAAACCACACACATTTGTTCAATAAGGCAAACTTGAAAACAACATGAACATATTATGCATGTGCAACTCACAACTCAAACTAGCAACAAATGCACTCTTACACAAATTAAGTTAAAAAAGACATTTGTCCAGCAATCCTTTTTTATCTTGTGCTCTTCACAAGAGATGAACATGCTTTGTTGTTAGGCAATCCTCCTTGCCTTTGAAGAGTCCTTTGCTCGCGTTTTCGAAGAGATGTCGTCGTCAACCTTGTTGAAGTGGAAACCTTGTTGTTGTTTGCATCTTTTTGCTGAAATTTACATGATGCAAGCTTGTGTTTTGTGGAAGCTGATCTATTTGGAAGTTTAGTCCTCATCAAAGCTTCTTGATTCTTACTGGACTTGTTGTTCATGTCTTTACGCAATCCGCCCTCAGATTGAACCATGATATTTACGTTTATCTACACAAGGACGCCAAGTAATTAGTACATTTGGCTAGTTTTCTCCTACACAACAAGCTTCATTCTCATAGATATGAGTAACTCACTTGATTTTCTTCCTCCTGTTGCTTTCTTTCCAGGGTTGCTTCTTTAAGGATGCTTCTTTCCTGGACAAATCATGCGGAAAGTCGAGAAATTATCAGATAACAGCACATAAAGCTAATAATCAGTAGAAATGGGGTTCAAAGATTTCATCTCACATCTGTTCTTAATCTGAAAGGCTTTGGATTGGTCGTTTTCTGTTTTTTATACTTAACTCCCTGGACTTCTGTGCAACCGGAGCGGTTTTCTTTCAATACCTGTCAGCGTTTTTAAGTATATAGAGAAGATTAAACTTAACACTTTTATACATGACATTTACAGCTGTGTATGAAATTTACAAACAGATGAAAAAACAAAATTATATAGACAAATAAAGATAGAAAAGGATCACTACCTTAGTTTTCTTGGATGGTTCCTGCTGAACACCACCATGATCTCCTCCTGACTGGCCACGGTTGACAGTGGAAGCCCTGTAAAGTAGGCTAGAGAAAATGAATTTTCTTTCACAAAACAAAAACTAGATGCAAGCAACCAGGTAAAGACTTCTTTTATACCTATTGATATCACAAAATGGTGCATTTTCCTTTTCATCATTGCTTGGATTTTGTTCATTCCCACTTTCTTCATTACTGTGGCTGTCACCTGTGCTTTGAGCATTTTCCTTTTCAACAGTACTTGGATTTTGATCATTTCCATTTTCTTCATTGCTGTGGTTGTCATTTGTGCTTTGAGCTTCAACTCCCAAATTCTGTGGATCTACTATCCTTTCCTCGGTGGATTGTTGTGACGAATTTGAGCCAAACTTTGTAGTTTCTGATGAAACTTCACCATTCTCTGGCTTTGATGATTCTGAACATGGTCCAGATGAACAGCTTATTTCCGTTTTGTTAACATCCATGCGCTGATTTGACATATCTCCAGTTCCTACTTCACAAAGCACAGATTTAGTGTTACTCCTTTTATGTGCAACTCCTTTGGTCTTACTGTTAACACTTCTAGAAGACTTTTTGTTCTCTTCTTGAGTTTTGGTCTCACCAAGCACTTGCTTACTGTTACCACTTCTAGAGGACTTTTCATCCTCTTCACGAGGCTTAGTGTTACTCTTTTTCTGTGCAACTCCTTTGATCTTACTCTTAACACTTCTAGAGGACTTTTCATCCTCTTCTCGAGGCTTAGTGTTACTCTTTTTCTGTGCAACTCCTTTGATCTTACTGTTAACACTTCTAGAGGACTTTTTGTTCTCTTCTTGAGTTTGGGAAACACCAAGCACTTTCTTACTGTTACCACTTCTAGAGGACTTTTCATTCTCTTCTTGAGGCTTTGTGTAGCCGAGCAGTTTCTTGCTGCGCGATTCTCCGGTGGTGGTACCTTTCTTCTGTTTAGTAATCTCAAGCTTCTTCATGGCACTGCATAACTTCTTTATTGGGGTCGTGCTTGGATTTTCAACAGCTTTTGCCTTAACAACCTTCTTAGGTGAAGTGAATGACAAAGCCTTTGCAACCAACTGTGTCTTTGAAATCCCAGAAGTTGTTATTGGCAGGTTTCTAACACTGTTAAAGGGTTTGGACTCAGCAACTGGTTTTTTGACCCTAGGAGTAGTCATGTACTTTGCAGCTACATGCTTCACTCTGGCTTTAGGTGTCGAATTCGGATTTAGAGGTGGTTGTATTGTATCTTTAGAATCAACAATAAGCTTACGAGAAACTGAAGATAACAATGCCAGTTTCGGTATCCTAGGCTTGGATGGTTTTGGAGGTGCTGAAAGTGGGCATTTCTTGTTCTCACTGAAACAAACATGTGATATGTATCAAAGATATATTTCTATACAAAGGTTACAAAATACTAATTCCAAGATGATCAATCTTAACTGCATTTTACTTACGTTTGTCTCTTGCTTAGAGCTTTCTGAAACTTCAGATTTGGACTCCTAGCTGCCATTGCCTACAGTGATTTCACAGAAACTTGAAACAAATGTTTGATGGATAGATTCCATTTCCTAGTCTTTACTCAAATGTGGAATAACTTACCCTAAGAACAAAATTTTTGGATATAGCCTCTAGATCCAACTCTTCTTCATGCTTTAGATCACATCCTAATAGCCATCAGCAGAAATATCAACCACTATTTCAAACAAAGAGAAACTGAGAGCAGCTGTGCAGATCAAATAATATTTAAATAGGGCATTCCAAACCATAAAAAGTCACTCTAGCTGGTAGTCCACTACAATAAGAAGTTAAGAACACATCATTCAATAAGCCATTATTTATCCACCACAAGATATCTATTTCACACGCAAACTGCACATATCGATCTTAAATCGCTCAAGGAAAGGGCATTTCCAAACTAGCAGCTTAACAGTGTCCGAAATCTATAACCACAACACACAATGTTCAAATTTAGTAACTAAATATTGTCCAGGAACTCCGATCCTAACACACTGACCTAAAATCGAAATAAAATAGGTAACAGATTCATTAATCTATCGACTATCAACATACATTTCTTATTTCTTTAAATATATGCTGGAAATAGAGCTCGGTAGCTGAATTCAACACAAAATTAATCTAATCTGCATAAGGAAATTTTATGTCTAAATAAGGACAACACTGACCAACTCGAGAACAGAACCAATAGCGATCATCGGGTAGAAGTGGATCTGAGCGAGTTAAATCTACAAATCTAGGAGCTTCAATCTCCTCGTAGAACGGTTCCTCTTCGAAATCTTCAGCAATTAGCTTCATCTTTAGCTTCTCCATTCAATTAGCTTAATTCGAGGAAAGTATACAGCTGTGTGAGGAAAGGAGATTTTGAAATGGAGAGAGAAAATAAGAGATCTTCAGGATTTTTGTAAGCTTGTGGGATAAAAACTAGCCGTTAGGGTGAACGGAATTGTCTTTCAGGAGACGCGGAAGGGAGAAAAGCGGATCTGAGGGTAGGGCTGAGCAAAGTCGGATATCCGATCCGATCCGAACCTCCGGATATCCGATCCGAGAAATTCCTAAAAATAACTATCCGAATCCGATCCGAGCATGGCCGGATATCCGAAGCTTCGGACTCGGATCGGATCGGATATCCGATCCGGGTATCCGACATATCCGAATGCATAAACAATTACACCATGGATCCAATTGAATGAAGAAATTGGGAGAAAAAAAGCATCGAAGACGAGTAATCGCCTAATGAGGAACAAAATCCGGGAACAAAATTTAGAGAATCTGATGCATAAGCAATTACCATGGACTAATCGAGTACTTGAGAAGGTGAGTGAAAGGTGTGAAGAAGTTGAATGAAGAAATTGAGAGGAAAAAATGAGTAATCGGGAACAAATTTTAAAGAATCTTGAGTGCATAAGTAAATACCATGGATGAAGATGAGTAATTGAGAAGCGAGTGAAAGGTTAACTAAAGAAGTTGAACGAAGAAATTGAGAGGAAAAACGAGCTTCGAAGGCGAGCAATCCTGTGTAGCGCAGCGCCGCAGAAAAACAAAAGGATGATTTTTTTTGTTCAAATCCCGATTTTACCCTTAATATTGTATGATATTTAAAATAAAAAACATAACCTGCACCTGCTGTTATGCGCTGCCCAGGAGAATAGAACCCGCAACCAACAGGTAAACAAGTCTTGTCTCCGTGCACACTCAACCAATTGTTCTGAGTGAATTTTGTTAACACATTTGCAAAACATACAATATATCTTAATGTACTCGGATATCCGACCAAAAAAATTCGATTCCATATCCGATCCGAGTATCCGAATAATTGGTCCGGATCGGATCGGATTCGGATAACATTTTGTCGGATCTTGTCGGATCGGATTTATTTTGCGTCGGATCATCGGATAGTCGGATCGGATTGATCGGATCGGATTATTTTGCTCACCCCTATCTGAGGGTATAAATGGAAACTGCTTCAAATTGTTGAGTGTATGTGGGCCTTAGTTGGGCTATTCAATTGGCCCAAGTTGACGACAAATGGGGCGAGATTATTATGGTTACTCAGAACTTCAATTTTATTAGTTTTGTGCTTGCACAAAAATTGTCTAAATAAAAAAAGTATAATATTTTTACTTTTATGTATTACGAATGATATTAATCTATAAAACATAATTTTTTTTATCAACTAATATGTTTAAGTTATAATTTTTTTAATAAATGAAAGGACATAATTAAAAATCTACAAAGTTTATTGGTTAGAGTTTTATATTTATACCTCAACTAGTTTAGTGCTCGCACCTTGTGTGAGTTTTGTCTAAATAAAAAATTATTCTATTTTTAATTTATACATTATGTATTGAATATTATTTTATAAAATATATTTAACAATAACAAAAACCATTTTATTCAAACTTAGTCACTTTTATCCTCTTTCTTTTTTTTTATATCTTTCATCTATAAAAATTTAACACGTATTTTTTTGTAATTTATCCACAACCATATTAATTTCACCAAACACTCATTTCACTTATTTTCATTCTCATTTCTTAAACAATTTCATATCCTTAATTCTTCATCTAAATAACTTCCTTCATCCTCATCTTTATATACGTAATCTTACCTTACCAAACTGGTCCATTTTGTTTTGCTTTGAGGATTTTCTAGAATTTCTATAATTGGTAAGTTAGAACTCCTTCATTTGTTGTAACTACTTTAGTCGGATGAGAACCGTTCGTGTTCGGCTTTGGAGGGGATATCTTATAGTATAAGATCCTATCCCAAATTTGCTTTTGCTAAGCTCATAGCTAAAAAACCTACTTTTTTACGATTAAGAGGTTTATTCGAACATAAAATCCATTCTTGAAAATATAACAAGTGAAAAAAAAGTAAGAAGAGAAGGTAATGCTATACTCGCGTAAAGCAAACATCCTAAACTGTAGATCATTAATTAGAGAAATTTAGCAATCTCTTTATCTTCATTTGTCTAAAAGAAGTAAGGAACGGGACTATACAACCTCTTTACTCTTATCTTCTCCTATTACCATCAAGTCCATTACCACCTAATGTTTACGAAAGATAATATTATTTAATAATTCTTATCAATATAAAATTTATAAGTGTATAAGTGTGTAATAGGGATGAAAATTTTACAACTCGCGTTCCGTCCCACAAAATTTTCAAGTGACGATATACACATTTTTTTTTTTTCAAATTATGTCGAGACCGAACTAGATCGGGACGGGGTTAACCAAAATTAACCGGAGTTACGCCCACACCTAGTTGTTGATTATAGACTATTGAACTATTGAAGTCGCATCTAGAAAGAAGGGACGAGTACGCAAGGTATAACAATGAATGAAGCAGCCTGATATATAGAAGAGTCATAGTAAGACTACCAGTGAATTTGCTGCAAATATTTTTTTAAATTGATGGAAGATTGATCTCGACTTCATCTCCGACAATCCAATCGATTTGGTAAGTTTTCACCTACGACAATGATGGTATCATCAGAGATCGAGATCGTCTCAGACTCCGCGGCACAAAGCGACTCCATAGCCACGGAGCCAGCAAAGCAAACTAACACAGTGACTATCAGCGACGTTTTCGCGGCCTCAATTTACGGCGATTTCGAAAAATTGCGCAAATTCGTTGAACAAGATGGTGCTTCTGTCTCTTTGCCTGACAATAATGGCTACTACGCTTTGCAGTGGGCTGCACTCAACAGTTTTCCCGAAATCGCACAGTATATAATTGAGGTATTACCTTATCTCCTTCTTCTTCAGTTTAACCTAGTTGTTCAATTCATTTGATTTTTCTTCTTCTGATGTTAATCACAGCATGGCGGAGATGTCAATGAAGTTGATAATTCCCAGCAGCAGTCAGCGTTGCATTGGGCTGCTGTGCGAGGCTCAATTGCCGTTGCAGATGTGTTGTTGCAGAACGGGGGACGAGTTGAGGCTGCGGATGTGAATGGGTATAGGGTAATAGCTGGTAGTTCTGCTTCAGTTTTTGGGTTCCGTGTTAACTGTTTCTGCACTACTAATTGTTAGCTGTGTTCATGTAGCTTTAAATTCATAAAATTTCACAATTAAAAGCCTTAAATATGTAATCAAACGTTAATCACGAGATGTTTATGCACTTTAATAAACTGGTATAATTGAACTTGGATTTCTCTATTGCTTGATGTAGTAATCAGAAGATATGTCTTAGTGGGAAGGATATCACCTCAATAGGGTAAACTAAAACTAATCCAGAACAGGATCCGAAACCTAGATCAAAGCCTTAACTAGCTGGGTCGAGATGGTTTGATAAAGACAGACATGTTTCTCAGCATGTCTAGATAAGTAGATATCGTAAGTGGACGTGAATATTTGAAGTGCTTGATTCGTAACCACAAGTTATTTCTGAAGTGGGTAGGAAATCGCTGAAATAGTCGTTGTAGGGATAACCTAAACCAGAACAAGTTTTGAAACCAAAATCACAGTCATAACTACTGCTGAATGGTTGCCACACTGGTTGAGTTGAGACTATTTCTTATAGACTGATATATTTCACGGCATGTCTAGATGTAGTAAGTGAACGTGAATATTTTGAGTGTTTGATGTAGTAATCACAAGATATGTATGAAGTGGGAAAGAAATCACCTGAAAAAACCCAGAACAAGATCGGAGTAGGAAATATCTTCCAGTATGACCAATGTTTATATGTCAAACTGCTATCGCAAGGCATTGAGATCTTCTCTCTGTTGACTCATTCAGTTTGGATTAGTAAGTGGAATTAGTGGAATGCTATTTAACAATTTCCTTTCTATCAATACTTTCTATATGGATGGGGACATCATAATAAAGTTTGTCCTTTCTTAATAGTACTCCCTATTAGATTCATTAAATCGGATGAATGAATTTGGCAAGGAATTTAGTTGTTAATTCTCGAGCTATTTCTTTACTTTAGCTGTGATCTCTTTGCAAAATGGGATCCTGTGTAATCTCGTGTCATATGTTACGCAAACATGTCTTTTAAATGTCCCATAGGGTTGGTGATATAACACTTCATAGCCAAGAGAAGGTTCGAGAAAAAGGAGATGACCGATTACCAGTCGAAATTAATTAATAAGGTAGATAACACACACATATATACAAATTGAATACTCATTTCTTCTATAATAGTATTATAGGAAATTTGGTACAACTTAGATACCTATTTTGAATATAGTAGCTATATCAACGCTCCTAGTAAAGGTGCATGTTTAGAGTATAGTCAACTTTAGGCTTGACTAAAAAAACTAGGGTTTAGAGTTTGTCCTCTGCTCGTGTGTGCTGAGGTGAATTACTTTTCACTTGCTAGTATGAGTTTGGGCACATTGACATGATCTGGGTTAATGCTGATATATTTTGAGTGCAAGCTTAAGCTTTCGTAGGATATCAGCCCTCTAAAGTAGATCACTTCATATATGGCTACTGAACGTCTAAAGTATACTATCCTACCCATGAAGTAGGAAACTACCACTAACATCTACTATAAAACTGTTGATCAAGTCATAGACCACAAGAACTTGTAAAGATTTAGCTTTTGGTTAGTTGCTCATAACATTGTTCTCTCTGTAATGATGTTAATAAACTTCAGAATAAATATGTTGGCTTAGAAAAATAGCTACGTCTGACTCGTGATGGAGTTAGTCATAGAGATGGAATGTTATTGATTATGCGAGGACTGTATTGATAAGAATTCTGCTTACTGTGAGGTGAAAATGAACTTACATGAAGCGTTGGTTATTTCACGATACAGGCAGTTCATGTTGCAGCTCAATATGGGCAAACAGCATTCTTGAACCACATTGTTTCCAAATATCACGCTGATTTTGATGCACCAGATAATTCTGGAAGGAGCCCTTTACACTGGTAGGTTTTGTGTGGTTTTCTGATGTGTCCTTCCTGCTGCTAATCACCCACTCCCCTCTACTCGTCATATGTTTCCATCTTGCTCGGATTATCTCGCTATTGCTTGGTGAACAGTTAGAATTTTATAATGAATTCACATTAGCTAAATTATCTTTACAATCTCTTCATCTGAAAGTATAAATTTGATCTGAATATTTGGACAGGGCTGCTTATAAGGGATTTGCTGATACTGTTAGATTACTTCTATTCAGAGATGCCAGCCCAGAGAGACAGGATAAAGAAGGTATTTTTAACACTAAACTTGATTGCCTTTATTGCTGTTTTGTGTAGTTTAAACTGTTTTCCATTAGTTTTATGAGGTTTCATCCGATAAACATACCCATTCGTCTACTTTTCTGCATTCCAGCTGATGCAACTTTTATGATTTGGCTATGGTCTGAAGCTTTATTCTGTATGTTGATGCTTTTTCTGTTAGGTTGCACTCCTTTGCATTGGGCTGCTATAAGAGGAAATATAGAGGTTTGCACCGTGCTTGTACATGCTGGGACCAAGCAAGAGTTACTGGTGAAGGATAGGGCAGGAAATACACCAATTAAACTGGCATCTGATAAAGGTCATCGGCAAGTAGCAGTTTTGCTTGTATGTAGTAATTACTACGTCGGTCTTTATATTGATTCCCGGCATCCAATTTTTTTTTGGGTTGAACATGCGGATTGTTTGTTCCAGATTATTGCTTAAACGTATTAGCTATGGATGGTTGAGGTCATGACTCATGGGGATTTTAGTACTGTCAAATTTGGTTTGTGCATTTTCATATTGCATCAGGGTACTGCTAGTTCATGCTGGGTTGGTTGTGGCTTTTAAATATGGTGAATTCAAATATCAGATGTTGGGAAACAATCTGGTCATCTTCATATTCAGTCAAAACTTGATTTTAATTACCCGCCTCATTCATCTTTTAAAAGTTTTTCCCCCTTCTTATTTTCCTAACAAGTAATGCGAGATTTTCACCTTCAATTTTGGGTTTCCTCTGAGGTGTCAGGTGGTAGTAGGAAGATTCTGACTGGGCTGGCCTGTTGACTGAATACTTCTTAGTATCCAGTATATACCTTATTAGCTAATTGAATGAGCTTCTTGAACCCACTTTCTTCCTTCCAACTTGAACAAGAAAATCCTGGTACAATGAAATTATTTATACTAGATTCAACTGCAACTAGACGAGCCTATTTTATCTGCGAGTCTATGCATGGATGATTTTCTTTAAGGAGGAATTAATATGTTTTAACTTTTTTTTTTTCTAGTCTAATGCTCTCCAAGCTCACAACAAGCGTCTGAAAGGCTCGAGTTTCACAGGGAAGGCGCTGCATAGAGGTTATGCGCCTATATTAATGTGCACCATAATCGGTGAAATGATTGTCTTCATCAATTCTGTTCTTTTAGGTTGGTAACTTGTACCAAGTATCCTTAATTAGTAGTCTTAGTTACCCTTGCTTGGGTCACTTACTCTCTGCTACTTTCAGCTCCTAATCTCACTAGGGTCACTGCTGCTGTTGGGCTTTGGGGTTGGATTGCAGTGTCTTTCTGCATTAGTGCTTTAATAATGTTTTACCGTTGCAGCAGGTAACTTCTTTCTAGTTAGTTCTCTTGTTTTGTCCTTATCTCAATTTCCTGTGTTCTGTTCTTGAATTCTCTGCCTTTTGTTCCATCAAGTAAAATCAACTGAAATCTTGTGGGTCTATTTCATATTTCAAATAGAAAAGTGTGATCTTATTTATAACCCTGAATACAAAGTTTAAAGTTCTAAAACATGGTACATTCTCTTGGTCATCAAGGAGGAAAAAGACTAGCTCGTCTAATTTTGGTTGGGCAAAGTCTGGATATTAGAGTCATCAGTTATATGTGTTATGTCGACATTCAGAATGTCGTGGAGCATAATATGGTATGAACTAATTGAAGAAAATACTTAATAGTTTTGCAAATTCTGCCTAAATTTTAAATGAATTGTGGTTTCTTATTGGCTTATAAGTACACACAAAGATAATTGACGTTTCCTGAGCCTAACCTGTCCTGCTCTCTGAACTCCAGGCGTTGGCAAAACAATTGGCAAACTTCCTTAATGGAAGTCAAATGATGAATAAGAAGGTTGTCTGATTGTTTGGTGAAATAGTTGTCTGATTGTGTTAGAAGTCCTCTCTCATTAGGAAAAACCTCAATTTCCAAATAAGATGAACAAAAGATTGCTGGATTATTTTTAATCATAGAGGATGTTTGGTAATCCATTTCAAGACCAATGAATTATTTACATTATGCACAACTTTCTTTCAAGTTTATGGGTTTGGGTGGACCATTTTGCTCATACTCATTTCTGCAGATTTTGTTATGCTAAAGAAGCCACAATAGGTAGCATGTGCTCTTGTAATATAGAAGTATATATATATGCTGTGATGTCATGTCATATGCTCGGATGAGCTGGCAACCTTCAACAAGCTGAAATGGTATTTCTCCCTTGCAGCAAAGACCCTGGGTACATAAAAAGATCTAGCAATTCTGACATCGATAAAAAGTCAGAGGTATGCACTCAAGCACATATTTTCACAAACTTATTGGACATGGCGATTTTAACTTTTGCTTCCATTCACTAGAGGTCTGCAACATTTGTTAGTTCATTTTGTTGGAAATATGACTCACTTAATATTTTTTTTTGGCTATATTAAGTGCTTATGAAATTATGGTTGGGGGTCTGTGTCTAGGCCACTAACGTCTTTCGAAAAGCTGCTATAATGACCACAAATATTTTGTTACAGAAATCCTATCCTTTCTGTTTGTAGGACCCGCTATTGCATAATGATCCATGTAATTCATCTATCTGGACAGGAAATTGGACTCAACTTTGTCCAACATGCAAGGTATGTACACTTGCAAGATGTCATAGACTATCTTCTTGGAGCAGTTTAGCCACTTCTGCATTCCCCCTCTTTTGGATAAAATACTATCTTTTTTTATCCCAGATTATTAGACCAGTTCGCTCCAAGCACTGCCCTACATGTAATCGCTGTGTAGAACAGTTTGACCATCACTGCCCTTGGATCTCCAATTGTGTAGGGAAGGTTAGTAACTAATGTTTCTGATCTCTGACTTTTCTTTTACTCTTATGGTATTAAGTTTGTTTCTTGGATATGATTCCCTTGTCCTTCCTGATTGCTCCATTCATTTTTCGCTGTATCTGCAGAAAGAATAATATTAGATTTGGGTGGGTGCATAACGAACTTTTGCCGCTGTATATTGGTTGATGTTAGAAGCTAGTCATATGTTAGATAATGCTCTTAGCAAGCTTGTTTCAATCAGTGTGAGATGTATGGAAGACGCGGGCCTTCATTTGTCTGTTAAACCTGGTTTTTTGTTAGACACATGATCACCTTTACTTCCCAACCCCTCCCCCGGAACAGAAAGAACAAAGTAATACAGGTCTTCATTGTTGAAAAATCTGTAGTAAATTTACCGCGGGGTGGCCATTCTTGTTTTACAGAGAAAACATATGATTATAATAGATGTCAATTTCTATACCCCATCCTCTTTTGTTTCCATGCTCTAATTCACCTTTTTATAATATATTAATAATAATGTGTTTTTCTTTTTGCAGGGGAACAAGTGGGACTTCTTCGTTTTTCTCTGCTTTGGATTTTTGACATCATCTACTGGCGGCATTGTTGCTGTTATAAGTATGTGAAATCAAATGAGTCAGGCTTTTGCTTGCTTACCTGATGTAATCAAACATCATAACTCGCTTCTATGGTTATGACTCAAGCTTTGTTTGTGTCACAGGGGTTAGGACAGCTGTGCCTACGATTCCTGTTAGTGAAAGCTGGATGCATGATCTGCTGGTCCATCATCCCGGCATTGTTGTTTTTCTGCTGATGGATCTCTTCATATTCATTGCTTCAACCACTTTAATGGTGGCACAAGCAAGCCAGGTATTAATCTATTATATGATTTTTTGCCGAGTTCTGGATTTACAAACTGCTACTTTGTTAGTGCGTGTTTGACAATGCCAAAAAAGAGAGACATAAGTAGAGTTTAGCGTTCGGTGTTTCGAAAACTAGCGGTCATATTACCTCAACTACTTTTGGACACACCAAACACGCCCTTAGTATCTTCATTATATCTGTCACAAAATGCTGTGCTAGGGTATTGCATTAGCAGTCAGTGATCATTAGTGACTCATTGTACTCTGACGTTATTTTCTTACACAGATCGCCCGAAATATCACGACAAACGAACTCGCAAATGCTTCTCGTTACATGTACCTTCGTGGACCCGAAGGAAGTTTCCGGAACCCTTACAACCATGGATGCAGGAAGAACTGTGCAGATTTCATCGTCCAAGGATACACAGATGATAACGAGATCGCTTGGCCTCCTCTACGACACATTGCAACGAGCTAGCAGTATCGAGTTTCTCCATTTTGTGCAATACGCTATTGACATCTTCATGCCCGTTCGAGTCTCGCCTTCAGGCCTGGCATACTCGCATGTACTGTTATGGAGTATATTTAGGAAAGGGGCGATCCAAGGTTGTTTTTCAGAAGGTCCAAATAGAACATTTGGAATTTGTCATTTTTTCTACGGTCAAATGTAAAGTCCATTTTTGATGGATACTAAAGAGGATAAAATCATTTGTCTATTTAGTGGTTTTTTGTTTGTCTTATAAAAGTTGAAGGATTGACCAACAATTATCAATTTAGTTGGCAAACTGCCAAAAGTGATTCTTTTGTCATATACATAAGTTTGACTCGTTTCATTTTAGGATAAATTACACAAAACCACCCTTAAAATATACTCCATATTTGTTTTTGTAAAACTATCTTGAATTGCAATATAATCCAAATGAAATATACATGTTACTACAACCTATTATCTTTATTAATGAAAAGGATTTCTTACCTTTAAGATAATAAGATGGGTATCCTATCTTTATTAATAAGAAGGATATCCTTAAGTTAATGTGATGATGATTGTTTAAGGTACATGTCTCTTACTTGATTGCCCATATTTACCTTTTTTAATAAACTAGATATTACTTTATGATCATTATTTGCTAATTTATGAAGAAAAATTCCGGATAATTCCTTGTAGTTCGGGGTTTTTCGGATTTTGCCCATAGTATTTTTTAGTTCAGATGTGTTTTCCGAAAAATGCCCAATTCCATTTAAATTGTAAAGGGATGTCAACTAAAATGTTTTTTTTTTTAAATGAGAAAAACTTCTTTTTAAAAAAATGATAAAAGAGGATAAACATTTTGTACATATATCTTTTTTTTAAAAAAAAAATTATTTTAAGTTGACCCCTTACAATTTAAACGAAATTGGGTATTTTTCGAAAAACACTAAAACATAAGGGTACCATCCAAACTAAAAAAATCTCTGGGCAAAATCCGGAAAACCTGAAACCACATGGACACTATCCGAAAGTTTTCTTTATAAAATTTTTTTATAGAGAAATACACTTTTATAGTTACAACTTACAAGTTAAAAACAGTCACAACTACTTGATAAACTAGTTTTAAAGGGATGAGAAAATCAACCTAAAATCATATGAAGTTTTTAAAACGAATTTTATATTAATTTAATAACCACAATTATCTCTTGATATCATACTTTTTATGAATATACAGACTGTAGGAAAATCTTCAATTGTTCCTTTTCTAGATATAGCGGGCAACAACTTTACCAAATTGTAGGGATTCGCAGTTGGCAATGTGATTGTCACATCTACATCATCATTGAAATCATTCTCTCTGGAATTATTGCATCCTCATCCTCTCACTGTACACGAGTTAACCAATTTTCGAAAAGCATTTTGATCCAAACGATCTGCACACATCGCCATCAATAACACATTACCAAGGCTAACAATGACAACCACAAGCGTACATCAACAGATATAACAAAAGAGTGTTCTTGAGGTCGCAATAACAGAAGAAGAACAAGGCGAATTCTTCAAGTGAGTAGTGCGGGAAAAAGGAAGCGTTTTTCCTACTGATTTTTCAATGGCCAGCGAGGAGCAAAAATCCAATGGTTCTTCTGATGTAAAGGCGATTGAGAGTAAAGAAGAAGACAAGGGCATGGTTGCTGTTGTTGTTTCTGGGGTCAGTGAACCTCTCAAACCCTCCTGGTTTACTCCCAAAAGGTTCTCGCTCTCTCTCTCTCTCCTTTTCTTTGGGTGGCGTTTGGTTTAAGGTTAGGAATGGGTTTGGAATTTGGAATTGACCTGAGTAGGAATCAGGTTGGAACTTGATTGATGATTGTTGGTGTTTGGTTGAATTTGGAAACAAAATTGGAATGATGATTATGTACTGCTTAGTGGGTACCGTTTAGCTTGTGCCTTATTAGTGTTATTGCAATGATTGAGGTTAGTTGGGTTTAGTGTACTGTTGGAATGTACTTTACTTCCTTTTGGATTGATTTTGGGAATGTTCAGAATGTGAAATTAAGAAATCCCAAAAATTTACATTATATCTACTTCTTCATCGATGAAGTAAGAATGCGTAGATGTTTGCCACATATTCACACTCAAAGACACTAGCTTAGACAAACTAAGGGAAGCCAAATGAATTCCCGGCTAGCAATTCCTCCCAAGTATCACAGAGGCGAGACACTCCCTGTCTAAAGCAGCAAGCAAATGCCTTGACAACTTATGCAAATTTTGAAGCATGCCTATTCAAAGGGCGAATGCTCTTATTTTATACAGCAACTCCCTGTTAAGTCACCTACTGGTGACATTAGCAATACCTTCACAGCCCCTGTCCCAAATCCTATCTAACTTGATTATCTGCCCTAAGGTCCCCACATCCCACTCCCTCAGCTTTGGTTGAAATAAGCTTGTGTCCTTTTGTGGATTTGTGATGGATTCATATCAGGCTGCTTGGTTTCATTACTTGTTCTGTTGTTATTCATTAATCTGCAGTTATAATAATGTGGTCTCTATAGCTGATCATCAGTTTTGTTGTTAAATGTAGGTTACTTATAGTATTTTGTGTGATTAATTTGATCAATTATCTGGATCGTGGAGCAATAGCCAGCAATGGTGTGAATGGAACTCGTTTGACCTGTGATAAGACTGGGAAGTGTACTGGTGGGACAGGAATTCAGTGAGTCACTTGTCAAGTCTCTATTGTCAATCTGTCCACTCTCTCTCGACTAATTTGCTTAAAACTTTGGTGCCCTCTCTCTTTTTGGGCTTTTTCCTTATTCTGCTGCCACTTTTCAGAGGAGAATTTAAATTGAGCAACTTTGAAGATGGCGTATTATCATCTGCTTTCATGGTTGGTCTGCTAATTGCTTCTCCAATTTTTGCTACCCTGGCCAAGAGGTATCATCTTTTGCTATCTGTTAGCTGTAATTAATTCTATTTTCATGTGGATTTATTCTGATAGTTTCCTTGCTTTAGTTTATTATTATATGGTTATGCTGCATTTTCCTTTATAATTCTCGGTAATCTGCTTCTGTATAATGTATATAATGCCTCGCCTTTGCATAACACCTTAGGTTCAGTAAGGACAATAATTTAGTCAGGGAAATTACTTTTCCCTTTTGTGACATTTTGTCTATGCTTGTAAAGAGTAATCTTTGAAAGATAAATGGACGATCCAAAGATTTGATGGTTGCATTGGATCTTTTGAGTTGTAATGTTATGTAGCAGCTACTTTAGGTTTAAAGCTAGATTCAAGACGAACACTTCCAACTTCTGGCAAACCTCAACTTCTAAATAATGCGCAACTCTACTGAGACTGGAGAGTTCCTAAGGTAAAAGTATCAGATTACAGAAGTATCATTAACATCTAGAACTACAATGAAAAATCTCTCTTTACGAAAGAGTCTAAAAGTAAGGAGAAAGAGGCAAGACATTGAAGTAGACCTCTTAATTTGGTCAATGACAAAGACAGGCTAGAAAAGAGTAGCTGTTAATGATGAGTTTTGAAGGAAGCTATTGTGTCATTCAGCTCTCACAGTATAAGTTCCTGGATACAGATGTCATAACTCTCTTTTTCCCTACCAGCTCTTCAAAATTGAATGGATTGGTGCCAGGAACTTTTTGAGTAATAATATGTAACCATACTGTTTGTAGGTCTTGGGAATTCTAGTTTTTTATAATATACCATGTAATGTAGAACTTGGGATGAATTATTTTTTCTTCTGTGTGCAGCGTTAATCCATTTAGGCTTGTTGGAGTCGGACTGTCAGTTTGGACTGTTGCTGTCACTGGCTGTGGTTTCTCGTATAATTTTTGGGTAATTTCAGCATGCCGTATGTAAGTATGTGAAAAGGAGTTCTTTAAATTTGGATTTTCAGTGGCGTGCTTCTTAATCTGCCCTTTTATATCCATAGGCTGGTTGGTGTAGGTGAGGCCTCGTTTATCAGTCTTGCAGCCCCATTCATCGATGATAGTGCACCTCCCACACAGGTTGTGATTTACTTATGCTTGAGTTCCCATACCATCTGTCATTCTGTCACAATGTTTTTTAAAAGAGAAAATTGTCTAAACAGTACCCCATCTTTTAGGCTGATTAAACTTTAGTACCCCGATCTGTTAAATCGTGTGAACAGTAATCCATGTACTAATCTTTAGTTGGGCTCAATAAGTGAAGTGTCATATGATAGTTTAAACGACAGGGTACTAAAGTTTAGTTAGACAATTTTCTCTTTTTAAAATATTAATTAATCTTACATATGTACATTAACGTTTCTGTTTTAACTAACAGAAAAATGTCACTGTACTGTACATCTATGAGTGTTCTGATTTCAGTTGCATTCAAATGTTGTGAGCATGGTGTGTGTTGGAAAATAGCTTAGTTTCATGCACAAAATGGATTCCCTGGTTTAATTTGGCAGAATTGATTACCGCATGTTCGGTAGAACTGATCAAACCCGGGCCGTCCGGCCCACCCGGAGAACGGGCAGGTTCGGACAAGGAGAAAAACCCAGCCCGAATTAATATTATAAAATATATTTAATAATATTAAATAATATATAATATTATGTATAATTTTTATACTTATACATTTAAGCAAAAACTTTTTTAAAAAAAAACACAGGTTGCCCGCCCGGGCTGCCGGGCTTGCCCCGGATCTGGCCTGGACAAACTGCAAAAAATTTCTGAAAGCCCGGAGGCCGGATCCGGCCCGACCCCGGAAAGTATCAAGCCTAAATTCTTTGGTGTCATTCAGAGAAAACATCTAGAGATTATTTATAAGATTAAACCCCAAAATACTTTAAGCAGCACCCCTGATACACTACAAATCCCCATTGTGCCATATACGATTACTCAAACATTATCTAGTTTTGAAAAAACCCTTTCTTCCTTTTTTAAATAACATAAGGAACCCTTTCAAATCTGTCCATTCTGCATACCCTTAGGAGTTGTCATATATTGGTGAAAATTTTAGAGTGAAGTAAGTTGATGCAACTGTATATTGAAGATAAACTTATTGATATACTCCAGGAGTCTAGGTGTTGCTTTTAACAGACTGTCCAAATTATTATTATTATTGCTCTACATTTTCACTTTTCCCTCGCCATTATACAGAAAACAGCATGGCTAGGAACCTTCTACATGTGCATACCAACTGGATATGCAGTCGGCTACATATATGGTGGAGTTGTAAGTTACATTCATGTGTTTCAAATTCAGATGTGTGTTATTCTTACAATTTTACATTGATTCTAAGCTTGTGTTGATTCCGTCGAATACGGAATAGAAGCTTCACCTTTTTATCTGTTGCTAAACTCCTGGTTGTTGTTTTTTAAATTCGTTTTCTCTCTAGCTTATGCAGTTTATAAAGATTTTCCTTTGGTTTTCAGGTTGGCACTCATCTTAGATGGCGTTGGGCATTTTGGCTGGAGGCAATCTTGATGCTTCCATTTGCTATATTGGGCTTCGTTATGAAACCACTGCAATTAAAAGGTACACCATCAGCGTTTTGAATCTTGGTTTATCCTCTGCATTATCCTCTACTTTCGCTGTATCTTTTGTTGACTAGTCTAATTTCACAGGATTTTCTTCAGCTGGATCTAGAAGGGTATTAACACCTGTTGAGACCGTCGCGCCTGATATGCAAGGTTTTTTTTAAAAAAATTTCTTTGTTATTTGATTCTAATGTAAAGAATGGAATAAGCAAATCTAGGCTAGAACTGAATTATAGAGAACAAATAGCTATGCTTTTAAGAACAAAGAATGAGCATTTCATGCAAATACGCGTTTCAGATAGGTTTGAGCTTCCTCCATCTCACTCCTTTTCTAGGATGCTCAAAAAGACTTACATGAACCATCCTGCTTGAGAAATTGTTTGCTGATGTAGTATACTACTTAAACTTGAAAGGATTATTAATATTAGGTTTAGTGTAGTTAAGTGTAAGCAATATGCAGTATGGGAATTGAGGGGTTCGTATTTTTCTGGACTCACTTTACTAGGACTTGAATTATGATTTGGTTCTTTTTCAGAAATTGCAATCAGTGACGGTGGAGACCATTCAGGTAAGGGAAAGATAAAACATGAAACTCCGGCGACTGCTGACATGTAAGTATTCCCGCACTTGCACTTTACTACTGTATTAGATACAATGCATGAAGTATTAGGTTGTGGATTAATAATTTGACTCTACCAATCTAGTCAACCTGTTACATATATGTTTGATGTTCAGTCTCAATCTTTCATTTGATTTCCAACCCATGGCAGGTCAAACAAGGCAAACAGTGGAAATCAATTCATGAGATTTTTGAAGGATATGAAAGTGCTTCTGAGTGATAAGGTTTATGTGGTGAATGTCCTAGGTACTTCCTTTTCACTTGTATGAAATGTAGCTAAGCATCTTTCAGCTGAATGCAGAAGCCTAAATTAAGAGAATTTTTTGAATGCTATGTACTAAAACATGTTTGAACTGTCAAGATTATGCTAAGTGGAGTTAATTGAGATAAGTTGCAGGAACCATTTATAAGTGATCTTTGATTAATTTATTACAGGTTACATAGCATACAACTTTGTTATTGGTGCATATTCATATTGGGGACCAAAAGCTGGCTATTACATATATAATATGGTAAGTCTGTAGTTCTTTGGTAATTTGCTTCTTGATTTCAGATTACTTATAGTGCAATTAAACAACTTCCTACTTTTGATGAGGTTTATATGCATCTGCAATAACTTGTATGTTTGTGCTTTGGTAGACCAATGCAGATATGATTTTTGGAGGTATCACTGTTGTATGCGGAATTTTGGGATCTGTTGCAGGGGGATTGATTCTTGATTACATGACTTCCACAATTTCCAATGCTTTCAAAGTAAGTGTATCAAGCACGACACCTCAATCATATCTCTTTTGAAACATAATTGGTGTTACTAGGTCAGTCCATCCAAAACATTAATCCAGCAAATGTTTCGGAAAAATGAAAAGCAACAAATTTGTTTGCACTCTTTTTCAACTTCTATGACCAGTAGTCAAAAATTATTTCTTCTTTTAATTTTCGTTGATGTTACCTATAGAACTGTCCATGCACTTTAACTACGTTGTTTTGTCTTTTATGCAGCTTCTCTCTGTATCGACGTTTCTTGGTCTGATATTTTGCTTTAGTGCCTTCTGTTTTAAGAGTATGACAGCTTTCCTTGTGTTTTTCGCCATTGGTGAACTACTTGTGTTTGCTACTCAGGTATGTCGCCATGCAATCAAAACCTATACCTAACATGTCGGACATTGCTGTGACAAGCAGCTTCAGATCAATTTATAGATGTGAAACACAATGTCTGATTATTGCTTAATTTTGCTCAAGTTATATCAGTTGCATCTGACACTATCAATCTTACTAACACCAGCTAGATGTATTTGGTCTATTTATATAGACCATAAATTTGAGCATAATTAGAGAGTGATCAGAATCAATTGTGATCATAGTAAGGCTTCGGCTTAAGTAAAGACCCTTCAAATGTAGATCAAGAACTTCAATCACTGCGTTAAACCGAGATAGGGATAGGCAAATCATTTACTCAAGCAATCTTTTTATTTGTCATCTTCTGCACATTGCCAGCTTTGTTTTTGTTGTGTAGCTGCTGAATATTTTAAATAGCTCATATGGCTCTAGCTAAAAATGAGTAACTGTGCAGACCACCCTTCAGAATCAGCATCCTGAGAAATTCTGTTTTCGTTTCTAGGCCCCTGTAAACTATGTCTGCCTTCACTGCGTTAAACCAAGCTTAAGACCGTTATCTATGGCCATGTCTACAGTGGCCATCCACATATTTGGTGATGTTCCTTCATCCCCACTCGTCGGAGTTCTTCAGGTACATGTCTTTGGTTCCTGTTCTCGTACATCATTCTTGGCAAGCGCCATGGATTTTCTTACTGTTAGCATTTGATCAGTCATCAGTGTATAAATAGACAACCAAGTCTTATTACCATATTTGTGTTTTTGTATTTTATAGAGATCTTTAATTGATCCCCCAACCTTATTCCAACATAGCAATCAAAATTTTGTTCTTTACTCTTCCCATATTATTTTCGACTAATCAAAATCAAATGTATCATGCAGGATCGTATTAATAACTGGAGGAAGACAGCTTTGATTCTAACATCAATTTTGTTCATAGCCTCTATAATATGGTCAATTGGTAAGTTCCATTTCTGCAAACTACTCTATACTCTCATCAAGACATCAATTTTCTTCTTGTTTGTGTTCTGGTTTGAAGGTATCTTCTTAAGGAGCACTGACAAATTCCATGAAGAGAGTGAAAATAGTGACACACCCGCATCCCAAATCGAAACTCAAAACGTCGAGGAAACGAGAAATGGAGCTTCATGGATATAGACTATATCCGTAGCAACCTCGATTTTGAATAGGATATTGATGTTATATATAGGCTCTCTTACCTTTTTCCGGGCTTGAGTTATTAGGGTATAATTCTTCTTGTGGAGATGACAATATGTTGCTCTCTTGGTTTGAATTGTAAATAGTTTAGCTTTTTTCTTTCTCTGTTTCTTCTGAAAATTTATTTTTTGCCCCTCAGGTATTGAAATAGGTTGTGTGTGGCACTTTTTGAGCCACAATGCTAAAGAATTAGGTAATTGGTGCTATCTTCTTTCTATCATTGTCGTTGTTGTATTACTATTGTAACAAAACGGATAGTTTAGGGACAATAATGTACTAGAAAAAAGTTTGGGACCTGTTTGAAACTTCTTGAAAGTTGAGGTACTGTAAATGTAATGCTCCCTTTGTACTATCTTTAAGTTCATACGGCTAAAACTCGGGTCTGTTGTTTCAGTTTGGCCTTTGGATATTTCTGGTTCAGGGTAACTTGTTACAAAGATTGATTATCAAGTGGAATAGCATAAATCTGGAGTTAAGACTGTCAGTCTGAGACATTTGGTTTATAGCATTCGTATAAGGTCTTCAAATGCATATAAGGGGATGTTTGGTTAGCACTAAAAAACCCAGGAAATATAGTTAAGTATGTATGCTTGCTTGAAAAATATTCGATTGCTCACCAAGGAAGATTACTTCTCAGGAATTTAGACTACTGCAATACACAAATTTTGTAATCACCTAGATGAACTTGACTAGACCCATTTTCTCAATTTCTAGGAAGTGTGATTCATGTGAATTTTGCTTTTAGGGAAGTAACTTCCTGAGAATTGCACTTCCCAAATTCAACCAAACGAGCCCTAAGTCATATGGCTTAACTTCTCAAGAAAGCATTATTTTAAAATGAAGAAATAATGCATGATCTTTTGGGTTTTAGATGATCATTAATTTTATTTTTATTTTTTGTTTCGGATAGATTTCTATCAGCTTCATAAATCACCTCAGTAGATAGTACCAAGATAACAAAGTGACAAATCGCCATGAGGTTAATATACTAATGACAGCACGACCGTTAAGACTTTAAATACTTACACTAGCATAGCATCCTCACCAAATGATGCTAATGGGACAATGAATGCAACAGTCCCTACTCAACACAAACAAATTCAAACACTGTATGAGCCAACAAATAAGCTAGATGATGTTTATAGCAGCCCCAATCATGCTGCAAGCAACATTTGAACAACCTCCACCGTCTGGTCCGGATGAAGATCCACCGGTGTAGCGATTAAATGCATGTGGATTCCTTGTTGTTCTGTGTTTAGCAATGCATCAGATATATTTATCAGAAGAAGCAAAAATACTAATTATTCTCAATTCTGTATACCTTCCATGCTTGTAAAATCTCATAGAAAAACCTTGCAGCACACAGACTATTGCAGGGACTAACAAGAAGTCTAGGTTGTAAATGGAACCTATTGACAGCTGAATGCCTAAAGATACCAAGTCAAGAAAATGTGCTGTGAAGATAAATTACCTTTCTAGCACACTACATAGTCTCCATCTGTCATCACCAGCCATATCTATAGGCCTATAGCCTAAATTGATACAATAGCAACAGGGACAAAGATCAAGAAATTGTAAACAGAAGCTAGAACCACAGATTGAGGCCAATCCAATAGTTTAAAGAACCAGATGACACTACATAGTCTCCATCTGTCACTTCACTTTTGTGATTATGTTAAAGAGCTTGTAAACAGCATATCTGATGACCACATTCAAAATTGCCGATTTAAAAACATCAAAAGCTAATAGTTCATATCTGTTTCTCGAATATGTATTTGTCTTCACAAAAACCCTATATCTGTGTGTTTTGACAACATGAGCCTATAAATGATCTTCAAAATGGAAAATATTTGTTCTGCTGCATCCTTTTTCTTTCTCTGAATTGCGAGATTTGTTCTTAAACTGCTCGAACTTCAAACTGATTCCTTCTTGTTTACAGGTGAAGCTGAACACTAAAAACAAGATACAAGTACACATCCGAAACATTCAATACCTATATTTAAGATATAAGTAAGCTTACTCTTCACTTTGGATAAATTAATCAAACACATAGGACCACACGAATCGATCCCATATCTCAATAAATCAATACTGCGTGTACTTCTTCTCTTCGATTGGATATGGAATTCGATTGTTAGAGATACAAAAATTAAGTGAAAGGTCTTCTGGCATGGCAGAATGTCAGATCCTCCTTGTTTCATAAAATGCATATGCCAACAAAAGTGGCATGGCAAGACTGTAACCTGGGAAGTGTAATAGTGGGTTCATCTCGTAGGCTCTTGACATAGCTCTACAACTCTGTACAAAGAAAATGTGAACAAATAAGAAGCAATTGAACTGAGTACTTTACTGTATTTGGAATCCATCTATGTCAAAAACAAATCAGTTTCTAGCTGCTCAATGCAAAGAGTGGATAACTTATTTACCTTAAAATGCTTAAAGAAGATGGCTAAGCTAATAAGCATGAGCAGCTTTCTGCTCCATCGGCGGCTAACCACATGAAGCCCAGATCGAATGTTCTTTACCTTCTTCTTGCCTTTTTTATCATCTTCTTTCTTTCCCGAAAAGGATAGGATGCATAGTCTATACAATTCCCTTTCCACAGCCAAAGCCAAAGCAACAAGAATTGAGGGCAATACCACAAAGAATATGTGGGGCAGAATAGCCACCATTACATCTGGAAAGCCAGCGAATTCAGCCTTCCCGTTCATCTCGTAGGACTTCACGCTCCAGCCTTTGTAAGTCATGTATAAACGTTGGCCGCCATCGGTGAAAACTTGTCCATAAAACCACGGGAAATTCACAAGGTAGAAAACATAAACCAGCATCCCAAACCACACCACATTCAACCTGTGGAGCTCTGAAATGATGCGCCCAGCCTTTACGAATCCTCTGTCTGCAAGAAAGGAAGGGCATTTCTTTACGATCATAGGGAGATATATGATCGTTAGAAGTAATAAAACCGAAAACCCGAGAGAAATCCAGAGCATTAGGTTGTAAAGTGCATCCCATTGACAACCCATGACCATAACTTCTTTCCATGTCCACGAGAGCTCTCTCGTACGGCCATTTACAGAAAACGGCCTTAACTCACTTAAGGTGGATCTGCCCATTCTGTCTATTGCTTCTATCTGTAGCCAGTATCTCACAGAAGATGGGTCATCATAGGCTTTATAGTTCCAAACGGTCGTATAGACAACTCCTCTATCATCATCATCATGTTTACTCATTAATTGTTCCATGACAACGACAAGCTCCCCTGGTGAAGAATCGTAAATTCTAGCCACCACTGAGGCAATTGGTGAAACAGAAAATACCAGAGCCCTTATGCTTGAGAGAGGTAAGGCTTCGGTATTCCGACATTCATAATCATGGAGAGAGGATGTTGTCCACATAGTCCTGGAATCTACCGGAAAAGTGGGCACTACAATAGTTTTCTTAGCACCCGACTGGAAGTCTGTATCAAAAAATGAAACATGACCCTTGTCAATAGCCACAATGCGCATAGCTCTGTTCTTCCTCCAATCTCCCATCTCCCACTCCCAAAATTCCTGGAGAGGTGGAGCATCAGTTGAGCAATTCTGCCTTCCAGAAGGGGATCCATGCATGTTTATTTGGAGTAGGTTCTTGCCTGACCGGTGAAGCCGTTTCAAATTCTTCCCAAAGCTTGCATGGAGATGACCACATAAGTAAGCTGATACAGAATGCTTAACAAAAACATCTTTCAATGTATTCCCAGATTCTGATGCTGCTGAGAATGAAATAGGAAAATGCCCAAATGATATTTTGGTCAGAGGTTTGGTAATTGGTTCAGAGTTCCATAGTGAGAGCTCAGAATCCACATCAGCTAGTAAACTGTCAGTGGGATGCCCAAAGAGATTTGTTGGCCCTCGTAGGCCAACAGACATTGAGCTATCAATCCCAACAAATACATGTCTTCTTTCTTCTGTCTGGATGATTAACGAAAATTCAGCATCGGTACCTAACTACCTATATTATAACAATACTACAAAACAAAGGTGTCTGTCTAGATATATGATGATAAAGTTTACAAAGCCAAGAGAAAAGTATCAAGCTTCTAAGTACTCTAGGTTGAGATTGACCTTGGATGCAAATGATGAAAAATTTCCTCATAGGAATTTAAAATTACCTGAAGAGTGACGCTGTTCACTTTCCCATCTCTTCCCAGTTGAGCACTAAGGCTGTAGTTAGAAAAGAAGTCATAGGGGCCACCAACAAATGGTACCCCAAAACTGTCATGATTGCCCCTAAGATCGTAAAAGACTCTCTTGTCAAGTCCACTCCTCTTCACAACATTCTCCATGACATTCCGGTACTCCTGCCACTCCTGCTTATCTTGCTTCATGGTTAACATATCTTTGCTCTTTCCATCTAAAAAATGGTGGAAAAAACACAGTAGGGATAAATTAAAACAACCAAGCTGTTCAGATTACCCCAAACACTGCAGGGATAAGCATTGAGCAACACCCAAAACCATTAAATCCATTAATGCAGAATATAATCATAATCACAAAAGATATTAACTATTATTTATCGATGATTCTCACAAAAGCTCCTCCACAACTCCACAAAATATCAGACGTGTTCTTGATGAATCACTATAACGTTCATGGCCTAAATCACTATACAGCCCTTATATATGTCCCCGAAGAAGTCCACAATTCCAATTTGCAAAGCATTACACTACTGATCATTTTTCTGTGAACTACAGCCAGAAATTCAGCTGCGTTTTAAAGCCGGATTGTGATTTGCGATCAAGATAGAAGATAATGACCAATTAAGAATCACATTCAGACTGTAATTAAATTTCAATAACCCCGCTAATTGGCTGTAAAAATTAAATCTTGAAGTTGCAATAAATGTGATGATTGAAGAATAAATTGGATAAAACCACCTTAATATGTCCCTGCAAACGCCCTCTTACAAAACAACAGAAAATCGAAGAAAAACCTGTAAGATCTCCAGTGAGAAGAACGAGAGAAGGGTTGATCATGGAGAGAGCGGGGCCAATAAGGCGTTTGAAATCAGCAGCTCTGTCCGGATGATGAACACTGAAATGAAGATCCGACAGCTGAACCACCCAAACCACCGAAGTCATGCCACTATTCACATCAATCACTCTTCTGGATTCCGATTCGGATTGGACCGCATTCGTAATCGTCAGGAAAATCATCGGAATAATAAGAATCAGGACGGTAACGGCACCGGCTGCACCCATTTCCGGTTCCCGGCGGTCAAAAACCTTCCAGATGTTTCTCGTAGCAGTGCCCCGGATTGGCTTATGCTGGGTGGCGGTCAAAAACTGTCACGGGAGGGTTCGCGACTTGGGAGGCTAGAAAAGTGGAGTCGTGGAGACTGTAGAATTGCTGTAGAAGTAGAATCGACGGTCACCGGCATGGAACCGAACTGGAAGAAGGAGAGGAGAGATCCGGAATTCTGGTTGAGGAGAGGGAGCCGGGAGGAGACGCAGTCGCACATACACAGTAATTATGGAGACGCATTCACCCGATTATTACTGATTAAGGGCGTGTTTGGTATCAGAGGGTTTTTTTTAATTGTGGTAGATGGAGATTGGTGATGATTTTTTCTACAATCTTGTTTGTTTTAGGAAATTTTTTTCACCAATATAATACAATCACTAATACCAAACAACTACCCAAACATAATCCTATCATTTTCCACCTAAACCAATGAAACTTAGCAACAAGACAAGGGCTAGACGTCAATGAAGAAGGAAAACGAGCACCAATTTGAACGGAAAAGAGGTTCGCGGAGCAACAGCCGCGTCCGGATCTGATCTATTTGTAATCGTGTGGTTCAGTTGCTCTACTTGTATCATTCACGTAATGAAAAGATAAAACATGAAATTCCAAAGACTGCTGGCATGTAAGTATTCCCGAGCACTTACACTTATCTAGATGCAATGCATAAAATAGAGCGATGTTATTCAGTCAGCCAGAAAATTATGCAGCTTCTCTCTGTATCGAGGTTTCTTGGTCTGATATTTTGCTTTAGTGCCTTCTGTTTCAAGAGTATGACAGCTTTCCTTGTTTTTTTCGCCATTGATGAACTACTTGTGTTTGCTATATGTCTCCATGAAATTTATAGAAGCCTTGGTCAAATATAGATCAAGAACTTCAATCATTGTCATCATTTGCACATTGCCAACTTTGCTGTTGTGTAGCTGCTGAAAATTATTAGTTGCTCATATGGCTCTGGCTAGAGATGAGAAATTGTGCAGACCAAATCATTCAGAATCAGCGTGCTGAGAAATTCTGGATGCACGTCAAAGTGAACCTACACACAACTCAACAATGTCGTTGTTTCCTGTTCTTGTACATTAGTCTTTGCAAGCATCATGATTTTTCTTACTGTCAGCAGTTGATCAGTGGATAAATAGACAACCAAGTACTATCACCATATTTATGGTTTTGTATTTACTTATAGATATCAAATGTATCATGCAGGATCATATTAATAACTGAAGGAAGTCAGCTTTTGATTCTAACATCAATTTTGTTCATACCATATTTGTGGTCAATTGGTAAGTTCCATTCCTGCAAACTACACTATAATCTCATCAAAACATCAATTTTGTTCATACCCTTTGTTTGTGTTCTGGCTTGAAGGGTATCTTCTTAAAGAGCACTGACAAGTTCAATGAAGAGAGTGAAAATAGTTTAGCTTTTTTCTTTCTCTGTGTCTTCTCAAAATTTTATATTTTGCCCCTCAGGTATTGAAATAGGTTATCTGTGGCACTTTTTGAGCCAGAATACTAACTAATTAGGTAATTGATGTTATCTTCTTTCTATCATTGTTGTTGTATTACTATTGGGCAAGTTATATTGTTCTAATTGTGACAAAATGGATAGTTTAGGGACCATAATGTACTAGAAAAAAAGTTTGGGGCCAGTTTGAAACTTCTTGAAAAGCTGAGGTACTGTGGATGTAATTTACCCTAATTAGATCATTGATGGCAAGCTTCTTTGTACCAACAAAAAAACATATAACAAGAATGCAAATTCGTCACAATGAACAGTATGTAGTTTGTGTCTTAATGCAAAGGTCTCAAACAAGATTATAAAATAACGTAAAATTGACAATAATTTGAAAACCTACGTGAAATTGACAAGAATGCAAAAATAATATGATTAAAAATCGACAAAAATACTTAAAATTATCCTTTTAAAATTATTTTTAGGCTCTATGATGAAAAATTAACAGCCTATAAAAGAAGTTATAAGAAGAAGAAAAAACTATAGCAGATAAAGATTAGCTTCATACATAATAACTTAAGGTTGATTTGAGCCATCGGCTCACATTATCATGCAGTTGAAGATGAGTTGATTTGAATTAACTTGATTATGAAAATAATTTCAATATACACGAACTACAAATCGATCGTCTCAGTGTCGAATTATCACAATGTATACTAATCAACTAAAACACAAATTCAATGAATAACAAACCTAACCGGAAACGAATCCAATCAATCTCTTCAATCCGGACATCCCAAAAGCAGCAACAGAATCGAAATCCGGCATCGAAATCCCATCACCACCATCAACCCCAACGAATTCATCAAGCAACTGCATCACACCTCTCCTCGACAGTGGATGGAAATCAACTCCCCAATCTGAAACAAACGCCGCAACTAATCCTCGCCGCTCATCCTCCGGCATCCGTCGCCATCGCCGCTTGACTTCCTCCCTATCTGATCTCATCTTCAAGTACTCGCAGAGCTCATCGAAAAGCATCTCCGTGCTCTTCTTCATCGCGTTTTCTCTCTCATCCGCTCTTTCCTTCGCTCTCTCAGCCTCTACCGCCAGTTCTAGCGCGAGCTGCGCATCGGTCATCGTTGTTGCGGTTGATATCACCGGCGGTCTCCTCTTCTTAGGGTTCTTGATCGGCTTCCGCTTGTCATCGTTGTTGGATTTGTTGTTGATGAGGCATGAGATTGGCCGGAGACTGGTCGGGAAGCAGTTGCGAGAATTGAGAACAGGAGGGACTTGATGGTGGATCAGTCGCACTGACATTTTTTTGGGGGATTTTAGGGCTCCTTCGCGTCTTCTAATTTGGGGGTTAGTTTGCTGCTTTGCTTGCTTTTCAATCGTTAAAGGAGATTTAACTTTGATCTCATATTTGCTAATTACACGTGTCATTTTTACAAATTTCTTTTTCCTTTTTGCCCTAAGGAGAAAGATAAGGTTTCTAATATTTAGAGTCCTTGAAAATTTCAAAATACAGTCAAGTTATAAATTGCCAATATCATACATTTTTTTGGATTTTCGCTTTTGGTTTAAAGTTTATTTTTATGTCTTTTATAACGAATTATTATTTATCCAAATAACTTTAGTCATTTACGTCCTGATTTGAGTCAGATTCTCACATGTACCATGGCTGAGTTTTCCGAGCACACTGTGTCACGGCCGCCCCAACCTTGTTTCATATAAAATTAGAAGATTCTTCCAACACTTATTATTCTAATCATTTTATTTGAAAGTTAGATTTGTCCTCGAGTGTACCACATATGCGCCCCTTCCTACTCAACGTGAATGCGCCTCCCAAGTTCAATCTGATAGTGCATGTACCAGAACTTGCCAAAATTCGAACATTGGAGAAATGGTTACAGGTCCCCGGACACACTTCCACTGCGAATGAGAGGCGGACTCGTGGTGCGTCTGGGATCCGTCCTTTAGTGTGTTCGGTGTGATTGTTTTGTACAAATAAAACCACTCTAGTAATAATTAGATTGACTCTAAATTATGATATCATAATTTATGTAATTGATAACTAAAATTTACTAGAAAAATAAACTTAATTATTTTATTATAATTTTAACCATTTTAATAGATTTGAAGTCATAATATAATTATATAACAAAACTAAATAAAAACATAATTATTTTATTATGATTTTAACTTTTCGGTTTTGTGCTCATTTACGGAAAATTTTGAGTGTGCTTATGGAATAATTAAAAATCTGAAATTTTCGATTAATCTATTTGAGTTTTAAAATCAAAAATCTAAAACCAATATTTTCTTTTTTTTTGTTTTTGTTTTTTATCACTTATTTTTTAAAAATAAAAAAAAAGTATCAAAAATATTTATTCGACAATTGCACTATCAACATGTTGTCAAGAAAATTTGAAAAAATATTTAACAAATTTTTTAGATTCTTTTAATTAAATGGTCAAAAACCAAAAGATGAAAAGTTGAGGGTAGATTCTCAATTTCGTAACTTTAAGTGGTTATCTACCAATTTTTTCAAAATTATAATCCAATCTTTTTTTTGGAAGGACAGTCATTGATTTTCGACGCATCTGATCGCGCTTATCCTTTAAAATCCAATCAATAATATGTATTAATGTCTAAATTTATCTCGTTAACTAAAAAATAAGATGGAATCATACCTGAATTTCTTATAACTGTATACATAATGCAAACAATAAATAAAATACTCAATAAAATATCATGTTCAAACCCCAAAATAAACATTACTTGATTTATAAGCTATCCAACTCAACAGAAAAGTTCAATGCAAACCTTTCAAACACATCTAACAATCTTAAGGCCTTACCAAAGTTTCAATACTAATAACATTATTAATGCGTTGGGAACTCAACATAATCACCCAAATATACAATGTTATTTATATAAATATTGAAGAGCTTGCCTTTGTAAGTTCTATATGCCCTTCAAAATGTCATAATATGTTGCAGGCCTCTTCTTAGACTTCCAGCAAAGTTCCTACCAAAAGGAAGATAAACATTATAGCAAATTGCATAATGTATATAAGGTTGTAGGGCTAAAACTCAGGTCTGTTGTTTCAGTTTGGTCTTTGGATATTTCTGGTTTAGGGCTTGTTACAAAGATTGATTATCAAGTGGAATAGCTCAAACCTGGAGTTAAGACTGTCAGTCTGAGACGTTTGGTCTATTGTATTGTATAAGGTCATTCAAATGCATATAAGGAGATGTTTGGTTAGCACTCAAAAACGCAGGAAGTAATATATGATCACATAGGAAGATAACTTCTCAGGAATTTAGATAACTTATCATAAATTACTTCAGCTTTAGGGCCCGTTTGGTTTTAACTCCGGAATCGGAAACGGAATGGAAAAGAATCTAGTCCATACGTATACCCTTGTTCATGAAAGTTTTTGGAATCATTCCTTGTGGTTTGAAGTAATTGGGGTAGAGTTTGATTACTTTTGATATCCTATAGAGAAACAAAATGTGGGGAAGCAAGTGCATTTTGCATTAAAACCACAAGGAATAATTCCATAAAATTTCATGAATAAGGATACACGTATGGACTAAATTCGTTTCCATTCCGTTTCTGTTACCGGGGTTGGAACCAAACAAGCCCTTAGTATGTATAATGGATAGATTTCCAAGTGTAATTCATGTGAATTTTACTTTTTGGTAAATAACTTTCTAGGATTTGCACTTCCCAAATTCAACCAAATGAGCCTCAAGTCATGTGGCAAAAAGTGACAAGAAAACATTATTTAAAGTTGGGAAATAATGCATGATTTTTTGGGTTTTGAATGATCATTAATTTTTTTTTAAAATTTCCGGGTAGATCTTAGGTTAGGCTTGTACTAGCTTCAGGATCATCTCAGATTGATTGGGTTTTGGGTGTGGCTCAAATCGGTTTTTTCAGGAGAAGTTAACACTATGGTAAGAAAGTATTAGGAATTGAAGAAGCTACAGTCCAAGTGTTTATATGATACCTCAACAGCAGAAGCCAATCGCAAAAGGGAAGCTTCCGCCCAAGGTCGCCCTATTAGCTGTAAGCCTATTGGAAGTCCATCCTTATCATACCCAACCTGAAAAAAGGGGTGAAATTTCACATTACAATAAGAATCAAAAGAAGATGAAGTCCATCTTCAGGGTCATTAATGTATAGCTCTTCACTTACAGGAACCGTGATTGCAGGGAGCCCAAGGAGATTTGCAGCTACGACAAAGCGCATAAGGTACCCTACAGATACGAGTAGCTCAAATATTATCAAGTTGATTCAATTGAGAAGAATTTAAAAAAAGATCAGCAAAATAACAAACACACCGAGGTTCAATGATTTTGACGTGCAATGTAGATACGGTAACTTTAGGAAATAAGGCATAATGAACATAAAAATGACTGATATGATTAAAACATACTGATAAGTGCTGTTCTTATGTGGTCGAAAATCAAGTTCAATCTTTTCATGCACCATAAACATAGGGAACTAGCAACCAAGTTCAATCTTATTATGCAGCATAGACAAAGCTGGCTTTGCTATATCAATAAACAAAGTTAACAGTGTTCATTGATATGAGATATCAATTAAATTTCGGCTTCCAAGAAATTTATGCAGGTAGAAAAATGATACGTGGAAAATTCACAGCTACTAAGGGGAAAAAAAGTTAGTTGTCTCGGTTGTATAAAGCTACGGAAGCATGGTGATGCTATCAGCAAGGTGCACCAAGACTAAGCAAGAAAAATATTTCTTAAATAAGTACATATTATCCAGATTGGAAGTGGAAGTTTCAGAAAGTTGAGTTGCAAAAAATTAAAAATAAGATTTAACTGACCAGAAACTTCTAAATTCGACTCTCCATATTTGAGAGCACTTGAAGCTATCACCGGAGCAGTCATGCTGTTTCCAAAGCAAAACAAAATGACAAGAATTAGTTTTGTCTACCACGTGATTAGTGAGAAATAAATATTTTCCATGATGAGACTCGGTAGTTTAAAAAGTGCTGAACCGAGTTCAACGTCAAGCTTCTGAGTGAAATAACTTCTTTTCAATTTGTTTTCTGAACTGGAACAAGGTTAAATTTCAATAGCATATCCTCATCTATCATCACGAATTCATACAGATCTTTGCAGTGTGAAGGACATCTCTTAATTGTTCATGACTGACAGAAATTGATGATGGGTCTCAGCAAACCCGATCTTGATCGACCCTCAAGCTTTAGGTTCCAAAAGGAAACACACCGCCCATTGGTGATCATTTGGTGTATAAGATAGGCATTTGAAGACAAGTAATTGACAATATAAAAAGATAAGAATAGAGTTAAGAGGCACCAATCATACCCGGTTGTTGGGGTGGCTATGACATCAACCTTCTCAAAAGCCTGCATGAAATAGTGCATAATCCTCCTCCTGCAAATCGGTTGAAGTCATAAAGCATATATATGTATACAGTGGATAAACTAAGTCTCTAAACACTAAAAAAAATGGAAAAATGTCCATCAGAAAACAAAATTGAATGAAATGGCAAACTGAAAGCAACCATGTTCTTCCTTAAAGTGGACTTTGATTTGTATATCAATCCTAAATAACGCATTGAAAGATCACAATGTTTCTATAGATTCAGTTCACTTATATGTCTCACCTCAAACATTGGGCTGCAACATAATCAGCAGCAGTGAATGACCGGAATAGTGCTAGATTACAACGAGTATCGCACGTTAACTTTGATCCTTCCCTACAACATGTAAAGAATGCAAACAATATGTAGGTAAATAAACCCCTTCACTGAAAAGGCTATGGCCCGTGGAGACTTAAATACATGAAGGAGAGAATCTTACCCCTCTTCACAATAAGGGGTTAAACCAGTCAGCGCTTCAGATCCAATTGAAACAACATGCGCAGTCCGCATTTCAAACATCTCTGGAAGTACAATTTCCACAGTCTTGCAACAAGACGATACGTTTTAGGCATCTTGGACTTAAAGTATTTATAACTGAACGAATTTTATCTGAGTTCAAAAAAAATAGTAGCGGAAAAAAGAAAAAAATGAACTAGTATATTTTGAGATATGTTCTTACTTCACACCCATAACTCTTTGATAGCAATTTAAGAGCATCGTCGCATTTCTCAGCAATTTCACTGGTGTGAACATCATTAAACCACTGCAGGGTGGGGAAGAAAAAAAAACCCATTTATTTCTGAATATACGTCAATCAGTTCTATTTTTATCTCACTTCTTGAGCTGAAGAACAACAAGAAGGTTTCCTACCTCGGTATATTTTCCCAGTCGTAGAGATTTTAGAACATCCAAACTGTCATTTGATGACAAAGTTGGTAAACACGGTGGCATCTGCAGCATATTTGTTGAAGCATCTAGCTATTATATTGAGAACAAGCTTGAGTTTACATGCAGAAAAGGCAAAGTGCTCTTACTGGCTTCATACTAATTCTCTCTGGAGGGGATGATCCCAGTATTGCAGCATACCTTCAAATATGAATTCATATGTAAAATCATCCAATAAGGTTCAGTTTTTATGCCTCATCGAGAAATAAAACGCCATTCACAACTTGGAGACTGAACAAAAGGAGAGGGGTTCTCAATTGTCGTGTATTCTTCATATTGGATATCTTTTCAGTTAATCTGAAAGAAATTAAGTGGTACATCCATGGATAGAGGGAAACACAGTCTGGCCAGGATAAATGATTTTAGGGAATCACAAATTTTTTCTATGAGGGAAACCTTTATGGAAAGAAGTACAAAGTAACTAGAGGTGAAAAAAATAAAAAAGGAAAGGTAGAAAAAAAAAACACAAAAAACTGGCTATGGAGCATGATTTTATTCAGATACAACCAAATGAATGACAGAGAGGACGAACTGTCCTCTAAAACAATAATACAAAGCAAAGCCAAAATAGATTCTTATTATGAAAGTGCCAACAATGCAATATCTTATTACTTTCTTAGCCCAAAACCTCACCGGAAGACGATGCTTCTTTTTCTAAGCTACACTTCAGAAAGAAGGTGAATTAAACAATTATTATTATTTTCGTCTTCTGTACTTTCTTTACCATTGTGGCTTATAACGAATATGGATGGTCAGCACCATTGCAAGTTTTCACCATAAAGCAAATCCTGCTCATGGTAATAGACTGATGCTACGGTAGATAGTTCCAAGATCACAGAATGGCAAATCACCATGAGCTTAATATACTAATGACAGCATATCCATTAAGACTTTTAAATACTCACACTAGCATAGCATCCTCAACACATGATGCTAATGGGCCAATGATTGCAACAGTTCCTAGATCGCAGAGTGACCTGATGGAATGTAACAAAATATTTCAGTGACAAAATCAGAAAAAGTACATGTCTTGGACATTTCATATTCCTTGATCACCGCTGCACAACAGAAAGAAGTTCAAACACTAGTATGTGCCAACAAATAAGCTAGAGGATGTTATAGCAGGGCCATAGAACTCAAACTTAATCTTTATTTTTCGTTTATTTTGAAGTCAAACAAGGGCATTATTGGTCGTTTTCTGTAGCCTTGTTTTAACTTGATCCTTTATTATTCTAACAATCATGGCCTTCATTGCTCTTTGATTACTGTAATTTACTGAAGCCAAAAAGATGTTGAATATGTTTTCTTTCAGAACAAGCAAACTTAATTATTTTCACATGCATGTTATATTAATGGGAAATTCCAAAAGGCATGATGAGAAAACATAGAAAGACAAGCATACCCTCTCATATCCGTGCGACAGTATGTTGACTTTAAGCCCACAACACCACAGAGTGATGAAGGAATACGAATTGAACCTGAATATTTTCATAACCAGTGCATACAAAAATCAGATTGAAATGCAATAAAATCATAGCATGTATCAATCATGCTGCAAGCTACATTTGAACAACCTCCACCGTCTGTTCCAATTGCAGCAGAGCAGAGTCCAGAAGCTACAAGTGCTGCTGGCCCGGATGAAGATCCACCCGTGTAGCGATTAAATGCATGTGGATTCCTTGTTGTGCTGTGATTAGCAAGCATCAGATATATTTATCTAAAGAAGAAAAAATACTAAATATTCACAATTTACAGCCTTTCATGCTTGTAAAAGACATTCATTAGACAAGACTACAATAAATTGATATCTCATACATCAATCTAAATTTGTTCACAAAGATGTAAGTTTCACACATTTGTGGAAAATTCATTAATGTTATGCTAAGCAACCAGTCTGTGCATATGCAGGGAAAAAAGGGCCTAACCGTAGAATGAGCAGAATCATCAAGGAATACAATTTTTAAACCTTAAACTCAAAATGCATCCAAAAAACTCACCCATAATTGGCATTGCTCCCAGTAGTTCCCATCCCTAATTCATGCATATTAGCCTTCCCAATTAAGATTGCACCACAGCTCCGCAACTTTGATACACTGACTCCATCCTTCTTTACACTCCGATACTCATGAAACCATGTTGTTCCACCTGTTTAAAAGAGTGGGGAGCTAATACTTGACAAGAGACAGAAGCAATTAATAACAAAGTCTTACCCTTAGATGGATAGGGATAGCAGTCAATATCATCCTTGACTGCTATGAAAATTCCATCTAAAATTGATATAGGAGTCCCTGCAAAACAACGAGTTAGTTGACGCTTCAGTCCTCCACTGCTTCCTTTTTTAATACTCGAGGAAAAAACAGATAATTTTAACTGATCTCAGTAGAGCATAATCAATTTTGCAAACAGATAGAGTATTACCTTCTTCGTGCCTTTGGGTAGAAGCAGCAGCTTGCTTTTTGATATCCTCGGGGTCATATGCAATGAGAAAGGGAGCTGACGGATTGTTTTTATCGAACTCCTCCAAAGCAGAGATTAAATGTTGAGCAACCTATAGTTGAAAGGACGTGAGGTTTATCCAACAATGCATCTAAATTACAAATACAGTGATTCAAAAAACAGACCATCAATGGGGTAGCAAGCTTTGCCCGATAAGCATACGCATAATCACGGATCTTCCAATACCTAAATGATGTCTCCAAATTGTTATTCCAGCACTTAGCAGGATCATATTCTGCAAGGCATTCTAACGCAGCTGCCACACGTTCTTCAGCTTTACCATCTTCTTCAACGAAAACTACAGCTTCTTCGGGTTCTAAATCCACATTATAAAACTAGCATATCAAATCCCATGCTGCGTGCATAGTCTATTAGATGGTATTCATCCCACTATTTGTATATTCTTCATTTTTCAGGCACTTTCACTTTAGTAGATGAAGTGCTCTATATTTACTTATCTGCCCTCAATTTCTTATCAGACAATAAGATAAGAGGACAAGTGAAAGAGCAAGAAAGGAAAACCTTGAGGAGGATACTCGGGTTTATACATTGGTAGCTCAGGAATGACAGTTTTCCTCAATAGCTGTCAAAACACGACAAACAGGTAAACAAACTATGACAGCATGATTGCCCTTTAGTGTTAACTGTTGAAGAGAAATATAAATTATAGTCAAAATCCAAAATAGAGACCTCAATCATTTTGTTCTGCTTTTTCAGGTAGTGTGTAATTGAAGGTCCTATAGCTGGAGCTTCCAGGACATAGATGAAACACTTGAGAGTCAGCCCTGTGATATGGGGAGCTGCAAAGAGCAAAATAATACGGTATGTATGAGCACAAAGCTACTAATTTCATTTTAAATCATCAAACTTTCTGTACAAGATATAACCAGCAAAGCATGAAAACTGATTTATGAGTAATTATACCACGTTTGAAGCTTGTTTTTAGAAGAATATCATGTTACTTTTGTACTGCAATATCCAGGTCTTGTATTTTTCATTCTTACATGGCATTATACAGGACATATTTGCTAAGCCTCATTTTAATAGACTACAGTCAAGGATAACATGATTGACATACCGTAGTAATAATAGACTACTTGAATTAAGAATATCTACCAAAGAACTCCCAAGTATGCTAAAGGATCTACCTAACACATAATGGTAAATAATCAGACCTAGAAGCCCTATACTCCAAACCCCAGCATATACATCAACAATTTATCTTGTCAACAAACAAATTTCAGTCAAAACAAATTCAATCAGACCTAGAAGCCCTAGATTCCTACAACAAAACAAAAGCAAAAAAACTGCTAAAGAGAAATATGACATTGAATTGGCTCATCTTTGTACTTGACAGCATCCAAGTCCAACTCATCTGCCGGTATCATCTTCAATATCTTCTTCCCCATTGCTGAAACTGCCAAATCCCCAAGTAAGAAAAACAGTTCGGAGCTCAAAATCGAGACGAAAAGGAGGAGAAAACTACTAGTAGACTGAGGAGCGTGATTGTTCGGACTTTCTCGTGAGCAATTAAATGAAAATCGAAGAGGTTAGATGGGGAAATTGTATGGAGCAGTTGAAGGCTGTGGACCTTAATAATTCAACATAGTTTTAGGGATTGTCAAAGAGAAGATATGGGTCAGCAGCAATGGGGGGATTATTTAAATGTAGATCGATGAACAGAGAAGCAGACATTGAATGAGTCTGACGCCATGGAAGTAGAGAATTGTAGGTGCATTTTCCGCGAGTGTTTACAGGTCGTTGGCGTCTCTTAATTGAGCCATGGCCCACACCACAATATCTACGGCTCTTTTTTTAGTTAAGGTCAAATAAAAAATGTTCTTTACACTGCGTTACAGTAATCAGCCTATTTAGCGCATTTTTTTTTAAGTAAGTAATGTCCATTTGTCCGAACAAATAGACATTACGTAATAAAAAAAGTTAAATTTGTTCGTCATGGATAAATGGCCACTGTTCGTGACGGACAAATGTGCACTATGTAATATGACTATTTTGTTGATTAAAGTTATAAATTTTGATTTGTTTGAAATAAATTTGTAATCTTTTGTATAAAAAAAATTTGATTTGATTGTTTTTTTTTAACATAAAGTTTAAATCTTTTCAATAACGCTATTTTGATTTGATCGTATTTATTTTTTAAGTTCAACGTCAGGTTTAAAAACGTAACATTGATCTTGAAACTTTGATTCCTTTGTAATTGTTATGTTTGTAAGTAACATTGATTTCTTTGTTGAATGAAAGCGTTAATCTTTTGAATAAAATATCTTTGAATTGATCGTCTTTTGTAAAAGAAATTTTAAATCTTTTCAATAATATAACTTTGATTTGATCGTAGATATGTATGATAGAAAGTTGCGTATATTTCTTGAAACTTTATATGTTCGATATCAAATCTTAAAACTTTAAACGATAGTAACGTTTTATTTATTGAACATTTATATGTTCGTTACGAAATCTATAAATTTTGAACGAAAGCAACGTTTATTTCTTGAAACTTGATATGTTCGTTATGAAATCGTAAAACTTTGAACAAAAGTAACGTTTATTTCTTGAAACTTTATATGGCTTTCAATAACGTAATTTTGATTTGATCGTATTTTTGTTTGAAAGGAATTTATAATCCTCTCAATAACGTTAAGTTGATATTTTTATCTCATTATGCTCGTTATAACTCGTTATGTTCATTCAAAGATCTTACTAAATTAAAATTTGACAAAAATGTTACTAAAGTAAAATAAACTCATTAATTTAATAAAGGTGTATAATAGGTAGTACACATTATTGGTTGATTTAAAATATACAAATATATGTTGTAAATCTCAAGTTTTAATGTATGACCTGTCCGTGACGGACAAAGAAGAACTGTCCGTCATGGACAAACTACATTTGTCCGTCACGGACAGATCTAATCTGACTAAACCTTAACATCCGTCCGTGACGGAGAGATAACATCCGTTCGTGACGGACAGATCTAATCTCAAGTTCTGTATTGTATGTTTTAACTTTTGTTTTAACTTGTTGCGTTAAATTTAACAATATATAAACGACGACTATATAAATGACTAAACCTTAACAAAATATAAATGACAAAACCATAAGAAAAAATATCTGATCGTAAAGTTTAACTAAACAAGTGAACATAAGCATTCTTAAACATTAAGTCAATTTGCGTTAATTGTGTCAAGATCTGTCCGTATTGTCCGTAAATGTGGTAATTGTAACTCCTTTCATCAAGCGAGGCGATGAGCTAATCTGACTTCAATATCATCTACGGTGTTGTTATGGCTGTGAGATCAAGTTTTAAGAATCTCTGGTAAAGGACAATCCCCTGCAAGTGTTAGCTAAAACAAAGAGAAAAAAAACCCTTGGCCATAAGGCAATTGTGAAGGAGTAGGAAAAGGTATAGATAAACCATGAATCAAATGAGATGGACCATGTAGTTGTGGAGAAGGAGGACAATGAACCGGAGGCGATAAGCGATTGTTCGGAGGAGAAGGATGGCTAATTGGAGACGATGTGGCACAATTTGGAGACATTGAACTAGTAGCTGGAAGATTTAAGGACATAATCATGCTTAGAATAAAACAATCCTAGTCCAAAAGCTCTTACTTTCTTCTCACCATCAACGGATTCAACCCATAACATATCTTTATCTTTTTTAGACGGTTTTTGTTACGATCCAATTAGAGCATTGCAATTCTCATGATAACATTCCTGATAAAAAAAATATATAATTATTATATGAAGCATTATATGTAAAAAAAAAAGGGTCCAGTGATATATATCAATTATTTTATAAACAAAATCATAAACATATATGGATGCATCATAAGCAAATCATATATATATATATATATATATATATATACTAGTATCATAAACAATGCATAATCACAAGGGCATTAACAAA